>BQNB010026392.1:16555-58655 GCA_026074375.1 Tanacetum coccineum | reverse complement strand
AGCTAAAGTTGTCTCAATGAAAACTAAGCCTTCATATCTGGACATTAACTAGCCAACTGAACTTCTGGTAACTTCCTTAAAACCTGAACTATCTAAACTCTTAGCCTCATATGACTTTGCTAGTTGCTTGCCCACTGAACTGAAAAAGCTCCCCTCAAAGATCACTGGATTATCTGGAGAAATTAAAGAGCTAAAGCAGCATATTAAAGACATGGAAATCGAGCTGCCTGGGGATCTCATAGAGATACTAACAAAACTAAAGTCATTCACTTCCACTATGTCCAGTCTATCATCCCAGGTAGCTGAACGGAAGAACATTCAATGGAAACCTCCAGCAGAGTTTCTCAATTTGCCAAGTCAAGTTTCTTCAGTTCAAGAAAAACTTAAGACTTTGGATTTTCTTCCAAGTCTTTTGCACAAGGTTACTCATACCTTGAATAGGTTTTCCACCATGGTGGACAATGCATTAGAAGCTATAAGCATGAATGTTCCTTCAGCAGGCCAAGCAACTGTTTCACCTACTGAGGGAGAGAAGAACACCAAAGATGCTGGTACAAACCTGAAAGATGAATTAATTGATCTTCTAGGCAAAGATGTTGTGACACAGTACTACACCAAGAAGCTACTCTTTGATAATTACTGTGACAAGATGCTAAAGAGAAAGAAAAACCCTAATATCATAAACTGTAAAGTTCTCACAAAGAAAGGCCCTATTAAACTGAAAATATATAGGGAAGATGGGTTTGATGAAGTTATCTCAAATCTTAAAGTCCGTGATCTACATTTGGCAGAATGGAGAGAAGTACTATAAGCTTGTCTAGACAAAAGTGAAAAAGGATGGAAAACCATTTATGATCTGGTAAAGACAAGAGTGGATCATCTGACTCAAACTAAACAAGAACTCAAGATTGACTTGAACCAACCCCTTAAAGAACAAGATCCTCTGAATGAGCTAATTGACTTAGCTAACAAGAAAAGAAAAAGAACCAGTGACTTAAGAGATCATTCCAGGTCACAGTATGAAGAAGAGGGTCATTAAACAGCTAAGGCAGTAGAATGAAATCTTTTGTAATAACTTTATCTTTTGTAAATGCATTGCAATGAAAGTTAGAACGAAAGGTTATCAGTTTATGTTGTTTAATTTATATCAATTGTGTAAGAAGAAGTTGTTTTACTCACTTATAATTGATTTTAACTTAGGCTATTTATATATTCAAATTGGGGGAGATTGTTGGGTTCAGTTCCTGAGCCCTTCAGTCTTTTAGTAGATTTAAACATAAAATCCCCTAAGTGTTTCTCAAACTGAAGTCTTTTAGTTTGAGTCACTGAAGCCTTTCAGCTTCAGTCGCTGAAGTTCCTTC
This sequence comes from Tanacetum coccineum, assembly GCA_026074375.1. Taxonomy (NCBI): domain Eukaryota; kingdom Viridiplantae; phylum Streptophyta; class Magnoliopsida; order Asterales; family Asteraceae; genus Tanacetum; species Tanacetum coccineum. Next base: position 57,294 of record BQNB010026392.1, on the reverse strand, counting down.
AGCATCAGCTCTTCAGGTCCTTAGAAGATTTGGAAGTATCTTCACTTCTGTATATGCAGCGGTACAAAAACTAAAGAAAGACTCTTGGTTGGAGCTTCAGTTTAGCTTGGCTGACAATTCTAAGCTGAACGTTGTCTATCTCCTTAACAGAAGCTGAAATGTGTGTTTCACTTCTAGAAGGTCTACAAGGCGGGAAAAAGATTCCTTTATGTAAAAAGGAATAAAGAAATCTCCTTGGGAAATGATACTTCTAAAGTTGGTATAGAAGTATAAAAACTTTCCTTCAAGGACTATACCTAGTACTAGAAGGTAAACGTGCATTAAATGGTAGCTCAACCACCTATTTAATGCTTGCCACATAGCTAGGTTAAAACTTGTAAACCCTAATCCCTTTGCCTAAGGAAAGGGATTCCAAGAGTAAATGTTATCTCTTCCAATTAATGTGATACACATTGAAGAGTTCATTTATCTATCAAACAAACTGACTCGTACTACTGAAAGCTGAAGCTCTAGTTTAGTCATAACAAGTTTGTTTTCTTATTCTCATAACTTTGGTTAGAGAATAAGTTTGAAGGAGATAACACCCTAATTGTCATTCAACCACCTTGCTATTCCGCAAGCAAGGTGTGTCATAGATTCTTTATTTGATTCTAATAAAAGTCTATACGTTGAAAAGTACTTATGTGTGTTTTAAACTTGTTCTTTATATTGTTTATATATTTCTTTAAAACTCACTTTGTTGCTATGGAATCTGATTAGTTTAATTTGATAAACCGTATATTAGATTCCAAGGGACCAACACCTTATCTGCTGAGCTTGAAAGATACAAAGAATGGGTGAAATTGCTAGAAGAAAGACAAAATGTGGATTTAAGTACCTGAGAAAAGCTTATAATGGATGATATAATTCAGGAGAAAAATGCACAGTTTGTGGATTTTGAAAAAGAAATTAAATATCTCAAACAAACTCTATCTAAACAATCAAAGGAAAAGGAATTGTTAACAAAAACATTTAATGTTTTCAAAAACAAATCCAAAGAAAAGGAAGCTAAGAATATTGATAAAGAAATTGATTTAGAAAAGAAAGTTAAAGAACTGGACAATATTGTTTGTAAAATGGGTCAATCCATGCAAACTGTGCATATGCTCACGAAACCATAAGTTTTTTTATGATAACAACCTGAAACAAGCTCTTGGTTTTCAAAATCCTTTCTATCTTAAGAAAGCTCAACATATTAGGCCAATGCTTTATGATGGTAGTGTTATTGCTAAGGAAACCAATGTGATTTCAATTGCTGATTCTGAAGAGACTTTGATGCTTGAGGAAGAGAGTCGATCAAAAATGCTTTTAAAACAAAGTGATCCAACGGTCTTAGAAAAGAAAGTTAACATTAAACCAATTAATTATGCTGAGTTAAATCGATTATCTAAAGATTTTGGTAAAGGTTTTGTCCTACAACAAGAACTGTCTGATGAACAAGCTTTTCGGTTTCAAACTTTACACCCTAATACTGACCAATCTACTTCTCCGCCTGTTAAAATTAAGGCTCCTCAGGAACTTCCTAAGGTAAGCCTGGTTAATACAAGCCTTAAAAAGTTTAAATACCATCTTGGCCAATTTGATAATGTGGTGATAAAACAGATCATGCCCGATGCTTTAACAGAGGGGAATGGGGGTTTGAACATACTAAAGCTGTTTTTCTAAAAGAAATAATTCCATTTTTAAAGACCTTAAAAGACATATTTAATGTTTTTTATAAAGATCTTTTAAATGAGATAACATAAGTACAAATAGTTTTTAATCAGATGGAAGCTGCTGTTCAACACTATCATGTAGACAAACAGTGATTTGAAATTCAAAAGAAACAATTTTTGATGAAAAACGATCGACTCTTGGATCAAATCATTTCTTAAGATATTGTGAATATTTTTGTAAATTCTTCGTTGGATATAAGTACTTTATGTTAATTCTTCTGTTGCTATGTATTATTCTGTGAATTATGTGTAAATGTGCAACAAGTGTCTCAAACTTGAAGCTGAGATTATCAAACAACACAACATGGTTGAAAAAGATGAGTATAATAGACTTTCAAAAAGCTTTTCTAAACTTGAACAACACTGCATTTCTCTTGAACTTGCAATGCAATTTAATAAAGAAATTTTTCAAAAGAATAACACATCTGTGAACCAAACTGAACCTTTATTTGATCAATTGTTTGAATTGAACAATTTAAAAGCTAAGCTTTAAGCAAAAGATACAACAATCGAGAAGTTGAAGGCAAACATTAAATATTTAAATAAAACTTCCACCACAAACAATGTGAAAAAGGACATTGATGAGATTGAGACCATCAACATAGAACTGGAGCACAGGGTGACAAAACTAATTGCTGAGAATGAGCAATTGAAACAGACTTATAAACAACTCTATGATTCAATTAAACCATCACGTGTTCGGGCTATAGAACATGTTGAATCTTTGGTCAATCAATTAAATCAAAAGTATGTTGAAATTACTGATTTAAATGCTCAAGTCTAGGAAAAGGTTTTTGTCATAACAGCATTAAAAATTATCTTAAGAAATTCAAAGGAAAAGACATAGTTGACAATGCTGCCCAAGTGTCAAATGCTACCACTATTGCTCTAGGAATGTATAAGATTAACCCAGTAACTTTGGCTTCTAAGGATAAGAATAATAGGGAAACTCACATATACTAACTTAAGCACACTATGGAACAAGCTGCTATTCTTAGGGAGATAGTTGAACAATCCAAATCCCTAAACCCTTTAGATAGTGCATCTTACTCTGCCTGTAAGTATGTTAAGCTGATTCAAGAGTTGCTAGGATATGTTAGAGAGACTTGCCTTGATATTCACAAACCCAGTGAGAAATTAGTTGATGTCACGCCTATTAACAAAAAGAAAACAGTTAGGTTTGCTAAACCCGTCATATCATCAAGCACATCCTAAAAACAGTTAGGCTCTTCCCAAACAAAGACCAAACAGACCACTAACAATTATGTGTCAACTTCTACAAGAGTAAGCCAGTCTACTAAATCTAGTAGGTCAAAGTCTACAGACAATACAAAGTATGATAGGATCTTGCAGATTTCAAGTAGTGCCCAAAAGAAGAATAAAGTAGAAGCCCACTCTAGGATAGTTAAGTCTTGTTTGAATAAACTGAATTATGTTGTTGAACCATCTGGAAATGCAAATGTGCAACATTCCAAATTAAATACAAATTCTGAGCTAATGTGTGTTAAATGTAATGGTTCTATGTTTGATGCTAGACATGAATTATGCTTTCTTGAATTTGGATTTGATATAAATGCGTGTTCCAAATCTAAGTATGTTAAGAAAGCTAAAAAGAAAGAAGAATGGAAACCTACAGGAAAAGTGTTTACTAAAATTAGATATAACTAGAGACCTACAGGAAGGACTTTTACTTTAGTTAGAAATGCATGCCCTTTAACTAGGATTACCGCCACTAATAAAGTGCCTCTTAGGGAACCCATTCCTCTAGAAGTAGTTGCACAAGAATCTGTAGCAACTAAGGTTTATACTTGGAGACCTAAGGTAACTAAGACTAATGGTTCTAATAGCAAACCTAAGATTGCAAAATCTATGATTTCTAACAACACGGAACCCAATACATCTCGGGATCTAATACTTCAGTTGCTCCATCTTATTCTTCTATCGATATTAGGTTGTCCAAATTGTTTTGTGGTATTTGGACTCCGAATGCTCAAAGCACATGACTGGAGATCGCTCTCAGCTCACCAATTTCATTCACAAGTTTCTCGGTACTGTCAAGTTCAGTAACGACCAAATTGCAAAGATTATGGGATATGGTGATTATCAGATAGGGAATATCATAATTTCAAGGGTTTATTATGTTCAAGGACTAGGACACAATCTATTCTCCGTTGGTTAATTCTGCGACTCAGATCTTAAAGTAGCTTTCAGAAAACATACGTGCTTTGTTTGTAATCTGGAAGGTGTTGATTTACTCTCAGGATCTTAAGAAACCAACCTTTATACATTGTCAATTGGGGATATGATGGCGTCTTCTCTAATTTTCTCTTGTCCAAAGCCTCAAAGACCAAATCATGGTTATGACACGGACGATTGTCACATTTGAACTTTGATGCTATTAATCATTTGGCTAAAAATGATCTCGTACAAGGTCTTCCTAAATTAAAATTTGAAAAAGATCATCTGTGTTCGGCATGTGCTATGGGCAAAAGCAAGAAACAATCACATAAACCTAAATCTGAAGACACTAATCAGGAAAAACTAGATCTTTTGTACATGGATCTTTGCGGGCCTATGCATGTTGCAAGTATAAATGGGAAAAAGTACATCCTCGTCATTGTGGATGATTACTCTAGGTTTACATGGGTAAAGTTTCTCGCATCAAAGGATGAAGCTCCTGATTTCATAACCAAGTTTCTGAAGATGATACAAGTTAGATTAAGTGCGCCTGTCAGGAACATTCGTACAAAAAATGGAACTGAGTTTGTTAATCAAACTCTGCGTAGCTATTATGAGAGTGTTGATACCTCTCATGAAACATCAGTTGCGCGATCTCCACAACAAAATGGTGTCGTTGAAAGGCAAAATTGTACTCTTGTTGAAGCCGCTCGAACAATGTTAATCTACGTAAAAGCTCTTTTATTTCTATGGGCTGAGGCAGTCGCTACCGCATGTTACACCCAAAAACGATCCATTATACGACGTCGCCATAGAAAAACTCCTTATGAGCTTTTACATGATAGAAAACCTGATCTATCTTACCTTCATGTCTATGGTGCACTTTGCTATCCAAACAATGATAGTGAGGATTTAGGCAAACTTCAAGCTAAAGCTGATATAGGCATTTTCATTGGATATGCACCCAAGAAGAAAGCTTACCGTATCTACAACTAATGTACATGAAAAATCATTGAAACTATCCATGTCAATTTTGATGAGCTGACGGCATTGGCTTCTGAACAACTCGGTTCAGGACTCGGGTTTCAATTTATGACTCCTGCAACATCCAGTTTAGGACTCGTTACAAACCCTATTCCTCAACAACCTTGTAATCCACCACCTAGAGATGATTGTGATCATTTGTTCCAACCTATGTTTGATGAATACTTTAATCCCCCTACTATTGTTGTTTCTCCAGTTCTAGTCGCTAATGCACCAAGAGCTGTTGATTTAGCCGATTCATCTGTGTCTACGTCAATTGACCAAGATGCTCCATCAACAAGTATCCCATCAACACAAGATCAAGAACATTCTCTAATTGATTCTCAAGGTTTTGAAGAATCACCAAAACACCACATTTTCATAATGATCCACTTCATGAATCTCTTCATGAAGACTCGACTTCTCAGGGATCGTCATCTAATGTGAGACCAATCCACACTCCATTCGAATCACTTGGTAGATGGACTAAGGATCATCCTATAGCAAATGTAATTGGAGATCCTTCTCGTTCTGTCTCTACCAGAAAGCAACTACAGACTGATGCCATGTGGTGTTATTTTGATGCCTTCCTAACTTCTGTAGAACCAAAGAACTTCAAACAAGCAATGACCGAACCATCATGGATCGATGCAATGCAAGAAGAAATTCATGAATTTGAAAGGCTACAAGTTTGGGAATTGGTCTCATGTCCAGATAAAGTCATGTTGATCGAACTAAAATGGATTTATAAGGTCAAGATGGACGAATTTGGTGGGGTACTAAAGAATAAGGCTAGATTAGTTGCTCAGGTATTCAGGAAAGAGGAAGGAATCAATTTCGAGGAATCATTTGCACCGGTTTCAAGAATAGAGGCCATCTGTATCTTCGTAGCAAATGCAGTCAACAAGAATATGACAATTTTCCAAATGGATGTCAAAACGGCTTTCTTAAATGGAGTTTCTCAACCAGAAGGATTTGTGGATCAGGACAACCCATCGCATGTGTATAAGCTCAAAAAGGCCATGTACGGTCTTAAACAAGCACCACGTGCATAGTATGACATGTTGTCAAGTTTCCCCATTTCACAACATTTCTCTAAAGGTGCAGTTGATCTGGCGCTCTTAACACGAAAAGCAGGGAACGACTTATTACTGGTACAAATTTATGTTGATGATATAATATTTTCATCCACTAATACTGCTATGTATAATGAGTTTGCGAATCTGATGACCACTAAGTTCAAGATGTCGATGATGGGTAGATGTCATTCTTTTTAGGATTACAAATCTCTCAAAGTCCCATAGGCATCTTCCTAAACCAATCAAAATATGCTTCTAAAATTATTAAAAAATATAATTTACTAACTAGTGATTCTGTAGACACACCTATGGTGGAAAAGAATAAACTGGATGAAGATCTACAGGGTACACCCGTTGATGCTACACTTTACAGTGGCATGATTGGATCCCTCATCTATCTAACATCCAGTAGACCCAACCTTATTTATGCAGTCTACTTATGTGCCCGGTATCAGGAAAAGCCTACCAAAAGCACTTAAATGCGGTTAAACAGATCTTTTGATACCTAAATGGAACCATTAACCTGGGTCTCTAGTACTCAAAGGATACCGATATGTCTCTAACAGCATATGCAGATGCAGATCACGCGGGGTGTCAAGACACTAGACGTAGTACATCAGGAAGCGCTCAATTCTTAGGTGATAAACTTGATAGCTGATCTTCCAAGAAGTAAAAGAGCATTGCGGTCTTGAGTACAGAGGTAAAATGTATTGCCTTATCTGGGTGTTGTGCTTAAATCCTATGGATGCGTTCACAGCTAACAGATTGTGGTTGTCAGTTCATTAAGATTCCTCTGTACTGCGACAACAAAAGTGTCATTGCTTTATGCTGCAACAACATTCAACACTCAAGAGCCAAGCACATCGATGTACGCTACCATTTTATAAAGGATTAGGTGGAGAATGGAATAGTGGAACTCTACTTTGTTCAGGCGGAATATCAATTGGCTAACATCTTTACCAAACCCTTGCCAAGAGAAAGATTTAATTTCTTGATCGAAAAGCTCGGTATGAGAAGCATGTCTCCGGACATGCTACAACGTCTGACAAAGGAAGAGAATGAGTAAAGATGATTACTCGCGGTATATCTTGTATCATATGTACATAAGAAAACATAAAAATACAAAAATATTTTTCTTTTATATTAATTTTTCAATAAGAAAAAAAAATCAAAAAAATATAAAAATATGTATCTCTGGCATGTCTTCTGAAAATCGATAACATATACGGCCTTAGAAATATCATTTAATAATGATACGAGGTCGTAAATGAAGTTCGAACAGAAGTTTAAAAAGCTTTTAAAACATGCCAAAATGGCTTGCTATTATTTCAGATAGCAACCCGGTCGTCATCTAAAACGCAAGTATTTCAAAAAAGAAACTTGACCTCTCTACGGGAATTTATTTTCTTGGGCATGGTCTACTTTATGACAATGCAAAGGCTTGTGTTTACTTTGCAACACAACCCGTGCTTTCTTTCAAATAAGTGTACGTATCAGTGCATTTATTTGTCAAAATAAAAGAAATCTTATTTATATTGGAAAAAAATTATCTTCATAATGAATCAGTGTTTTTAGTAATCACAAAAAGATTTTCAAAGACAATTCGACCACTCAAACAATGAAAACAGATCTTTAAATAGAAAATGAGTCATTATTTGAGGGGGAGAAAGTTTCATCAAATAATCTTTTAAAACGGTCTTTCAAAATAAGTCACAAAATAAACGGATGAAGTTTTTGACAATGACGGATAACAATCTAAAGGGGAGTTAATTTATATTAACTACAAGGGCTTTAGATGTCATTTGTTTCAAACTTTAGGGACTTATTTGCAATTTAAGACTTAGTTGATTCTTACGGAATATATTTAAGCTTATCAATTCTTCGAACACGATCTCAAGTATATGTGCGTACTTGGTTTTTCTAATTCTGAGGTATCAAAACCAGCAAGGGGGAAGGAATAGATATACAAGAAAGATAATGAGTATACGTGATAGAATTCATACCCTATTCTTATTTTAGGTCATTCCGGGATGACAAAAGTCATAACCGCAGAGAAAATCAGTATTTAACTTGTTACTTTCAGGTGCACTATTTCAACTACATGGTGGAAGAGATATCTTGTGATTTCAATTATGCATCAAATAAGATACTATGGGGAAGTGTTGTAAGAAGATTTATTCTAAGCGTGAGAAGATTGGTTACTGATTCAGTAAATGCTTCCTTCAATGGTTAATCACTAAGCTTATTTTTTTAAAGGGAGTAGAATTAGTTGACAAAAGAGGTACACATAGGTTTGATAAGTATGATGATTCCTTAAGTTAGTCAGTATTCTGCAAGAAGAAATGCATACATTTGAGACTTAGTTGACTTAGGTGTTATCATTTTGACTACTTAGAGAGAATAATTGTGACTTAGTTGACTTTGGTGTTGACTTTGGTGTTACAATTTATATCATCATTATCATTTAAAGAGAAATGCGAACATCCGAGACTTAATTGACTTTGGTGTTACGGTTTCGAATTAATTGTGTACTTCGGATATTTGGGCATTTTACATCAAGACTACGCAATGCGGCTTGTAAGAAATCTTTGAATCTACTCAAGAAAGGATTGCTGGTTTAGGGGGAAGCTAAGACAACTTCCAAATGAAGACTATCAAGACGGACTACAGATTGCTGACATGGACAGAATGACTTTGTCATTTTTGGTTTGAACATTTTTAGGTCCTGTCTCATACATAATCTTGTGAATATATAAATGTGTAGTGTAGACTAATATTAGGCAAATATCGTGTTTAAGTACGAATTTTTAAAAATTTCTTAGTAAATTCAAAATTTTCAAAATTAATGTATTCAAAGACTATATTATTCCCTCATAATTTGAGGGGGAGCATTAAAATGTTCCAATAATTGGCTTGTTAACAATTAGACATTTTTTTTCCTGAAACCATGAATATTTGAATCAATTGATATCCAAAATATCAAGAGATTTGACATTTTTTATAAGGGGAGAAAATGTGATTAAAATATATGGCTAAAGATGTGAATTCAAAGGAGTTAAGTTCAAGCTTCGCTCTTCATGTGCTAAACATTATTCGAATATCGATGCACATGTTGAGGGGAAGCATTTTGATTGGTTTAAGGCTGAGAATAATACCGAAAGACCGACCATGTTTGTAATTAATTAGAGTTATAAGGTGGTTAGGATTTGGTATTTGTTCCCATGATCCAGCCAGAATCTGAGGGATCTACCCAGGGACATTCCACTAGTTAGTGTAGAAGTCCATAGGTATGATATAAAAAAGGAGTAAAAGTGAGAATAAAGGAAAAGTGCCAACTGAGATAGAGCTAGTACTGGAACAGACCTAAGAAGGTACTATTCATGAAGTCTCGGTAAGCACTGAAGGAGTTAAAGAATTAAAAGGAAAAGATTAGATAAAGGGTGAAAAGAAAGAAGCCCTCCTTACACTTAGGCATAAATCGGGTCAATACATAAACTGTCAGAAACACTAAGTTGTTATTTGGTATTGAAGAGAGTCGTCATAGACCCAGTGACACAATGTACAACCCTCCCCAGCCACTCAAGGTCTCTTAAAATACTCTTGTGTCATTTCTCACAGAGATTACACGCATTACTATCGACTTTCTCACTCCAAGTTAGTTGATATTGAAAAGGTGGCAGTCTGCTCCAGCCTTCGATTACTAAAAACCAAATGTTCACTATTGAGTCTAGAGCCAAAAAAGATCATCCATAAATATCATTAGGACACTTATCCAAAATATGCTTCCTAATTCACACAATGTGAAAAACAAGAAATATATATCAAGAGTCCTACGCATTATCCTTGTGATTTTGACAGAACATCTGAGTGATACTTAAGTATTCACAATGAAGATGGAAATCCTGCTTGAGCCAACATTAAACAAGCTCTTGGTAGGTGACTTATGAGATCCTACAAGGATCGAACTTATGATACTGGATATCGATTCGGTCCAGCTTATGAATTGATGAATGAATTTTGAAAAGATTAAAACTATTGGTGTGTTATAAAAACTGTTTGCATCTTAACAAACCGACTGATTTTCCTAAATCAATTTTCAATTTTATATCCATAGGAAGCCTCACAAGGGTATTTGGACATAAGAAAGCTGAACACGAATTAACAACTTAATTGGGAAGAAAGTAACTTACCGGTTCACTCATACCATGTTGTCTGCTTTGAGACGCTCCGGTAATAAGAACGGCTAGTACAGCTGCAAAACCCTGTCTAGAAGATTCTTTGGAATTCTACTTGATCACAGGCAGTATTTATACTGATTAACGGGAAACCATGGTTATTAAAACCATATTCGACGAAGTGACAAATCCGCTTTCGTCCATACATATTGATTATCACTAACCCTTTCATGCAGGTAATCCTAATGGTCGCAGCTATTGGATCAAGACAAGTTAAGATTCAAAGCCACATGCTCACACTTGACCGAAAAAAGTAAAGACATCATGAAAGCTCAAGTATATGTTTCAAGACTTTCGCTACTCTAATACGGTACGTCTTTCTTGAAGTGACAAAGTATTAAAGTCAAAGAATTTCAAATAAGTTTCCGTTACTCTGATACCGAATGTCTTTCTCGAAGTGACGAAGTGTTATAGTTAAAGATTTTCAAGAATGATGTCTTATTCAAGCTTTCAAGACAAAGAAACAACAATAGTATGAGCATGTCGGTGCAAAAGTCACAAGTGCACAAGATGGCGACAAGATCACACGATGATGATAAGAGATTATGCTTGGTTGATGATCTCAAAGAAGTTCAAGTTCACATACAAGTCAAGCCTATCAGAACAAGCTCAAGCCTAAAGTCAAAGATCACTATGCCATATGCACAAGATGAAGTCAGGAAAACAAATCTGCGAGCACAAGACTGAAGACAAAGCATAGTATGCTAGGTTTAAGTTTTTGTAAAATGGAGTGACCTCCCTTAGGGGGAGATTGTTAGGAATATGAATGTATCGATCACTTCCATAAATATCTTAGATAGCTTGTTAAGTAATATTTGGAAACTAGATAGGCTAGTTAAGCTAAAGCCCATGGTAAGCCCATGGTAAAAGCCCAACCGGCCACCTATGTGTAAGTATATAAACCCTTTCCATGCTATGGAAAGGGTGTTGATTATTCATTTGTTTCACATAGTAATCTAATATTCTTTTCTTTCTTTCTCTCACTAATTGTTCATCCAACCACATTTCTTTCTCTCTTTAAACCCTAGATAGAATCCATACCTTGTGTGTGTTAAGATATCCTTTAGAAATGCTAAGTTTGAATCTATTTATGCTATCTGTAAGAAATGTTCGTTTGATGCTAATCATGATATGTGTGTTATTGATTATGTGAATGTGCATTCTAAATCTAGATCTAAAAGAAATAAAATGAGAAAAGTATGAAAACCTATGGGTAAGGCGTTTAATGAAATTAGATATAGTTGGAAACCTACAGCTAGGACCTTCACTATAGTCGAAAATAAGTGCCCTTTAACTAGGATCACCTCCACTAAAGTAGTGCCTACTAAGGAAACCACTAATAAATCAGTTCTTACACCAACTCAAGGAATCATAGTTTACAGTAGGAGATCTAAAGGACCAAAATTAGTAGGATCAAGTAGTAAATATAAGATCACATAATCTAGAATCTCTAACTCCTCAGACCTCACTCAATCTGGGGGATCTACTGTTTTCGATGTTCCATCTTCTTCTCTTAGCGATTACAGGTTGTCCAAATTGTTCTGTGGTATTTAGACTCCGGATGCTCTAAGCATATGACCAGAAATCGCTCTCAACTTATCAACTTCGTCAGTAAATTTTTGGGTACCGTCAGATTTTGGAATGATCATATAGTTAAGATAATGGGTTATGGAGACTATCAAACTGGGAAATGTTACAATATCTCGGGTTTACTATGTCGAAGGGTTAGGTCACAACTTATTCTCCGTGGGACAATTTTGTGATTTCGATCTTGAAGTAACTTTTCGCAAACACACCTGCTTCATTCGTGACTTAGAAGGTGTTGATGTACTCAAGGTATCTAGGGATTCAAACTTATACACTTTATCTATGGATAATTTGTTGCTATCCTCTCCTATATGTCTCTTGTCTAAGGCCTCAAAGACCAAGTCTTGGTTGTGGCATCAAAGATTATCTCATTTAAACTTTGATTATATCACTTCTCTTGCCAAACAAGGTCTAGTCAGAGGTCTTCCAAAACGAAAGTATCAGAAGGATCACTTGTGCTCTACCTGTGCTCTTGGTAAAAGCAAGAAACACTCCCATAAACCCAAAGCTGAAGACTCCATTCAAGAAAAACTCTATCTGCTGCATATGGATCTTTGCAAGCCGATGAGGATTCAAAGTATCAATGGGAGAAAATATATACTGGTTATCGTTGATGATTATTCTCAGTTTATGGGTGAAATTTTAACGATCGAATGATGAAGTTCCAGAGTTCGTGATTAAATCCCTTAAAATGATTCAAGTTAGTTTGAATGCAACCGTTCATAACATCATGACTGATAATGGCACTAAATTTATCAATCAGACACTAAGAGCTTATTATGAAGAACTCGTAATCTCACATCAAACATCCGTTGCTTGCACTCCACAATAGAATGGTGTTGTTGAAAGACGGAACCGTACTTTAGTGGAAGATGCTTGCACCATGTTGATCTTTTCAAATGCCTGTTATTTCTTTGGGCAAAAGCAGTCGCGACAGCTTGCTATACTCAAAACCGATCATTAATCTGAAAATATCACAACAAAACACTGTATGAACTTCTCCATGATAAAAAATAGACTTATCTTATCTTCATGTCTTTGGTGCTCTCTGCTATCCCACTAATAATGGTGAAGACATTGGTAAGATAAAACCTAAAGCTGATATAGAAATTTTTGTTGGTTACACTCCTACAAAGAAAGCATTCCGAATCTACAACAAAAGGACCCGAATGATTATTTAAACTATTCATGTAGATTTTGATGAGTTGAAAACAATGGGTTCTGAACAATTTATTTCAGGACCCGGGCCTAAACTTTTGACTCCTGGAATAATCAGTTCAGGACTCGTGCAAAACATTCCTTCTTTAACTCCGTATATCCCACCAACAAAGAACAATTAGGAAATACTGTTTCAACCTATGTTTGATGAGTACCTTAATCCTCTACCATGTATTGATCTTAAAGTTCCTGCCGTCATTGTTCCAGAACCTGCTGTTTCAACTGGTTTACCTTCCTTAACTACAATTGATCAAGATGCACCATCTACAAGTACCTCACAAACAAATCAAGAAACACCATATCTAGTCATTCCTCTTGGTGTTGAAGAAGCTGACCATGATATTGAAGTTGCACACATGGATAATAATCCCTATGTTGATTTCCCAATACCAGAACCAAGTTCTGAAGAGTCCTCTACTCAGGTTGTTATTCTAAACAATGTGCACTCAGTCAACCAACCACCCGAACACATAAACAAATGGACCAAAGATCACCCGCTTGATAATGTAATTGGCGATCCTTCTAAACTGGTTTCCACTCGACATCAACTACAAGATGAAGCCCTATTCTGTTATTTCGATGCTTTCCTTTCTTCCGTTGAACCCAAGAGTTACAAAGAACCATTAACAGAATCATGTTGGATTGAAGCCATGCAAGAAGCACTCAATGAGTTTGAACATTTTAAGGTTTGGGAGATGGTACCTCATCCGGATCGTGTTATGATTATCACCTTAAAGTGTATATACAAGGTGAAATTAGACGAACTAGGAGGTGTGTTGGAAAATAAGGTTCGTTTGGTAGCGAGGGGATATCGTCAGGAAGAAGGAATAGACTTTGAGGAATCTTTCTCTCTTGTTGCTTGACTTGAGGCCATCCGTATCTTTATTCCATTCGCTGATCATATGAACACGATCGTCTATCAAATGGATGTGAAGACCGCATTCTTGAATGGCATACTGTGTGAGGAGGTCTATGTTAGTCAACCGAACGGGTTTGTAGATCCAGAGAATCCCAACCATGTGTACAAGCTTAAGAAAGCCCTTTACGGTTTGAAACAAGCTCCACGGGCTTGGTATGATTTGCTCTCATCGTTTCTATCTCCTAGAAGTTCTCAAAAGGCACCGTTGATCCTACATTATTCATCAGGAGAGAAGGCAAAGACATATTACTGGTATAAATTTATGTCGATGATATTATTTTTGCCTCCACTAAACCTGATCTTTGTGAATAATTTTCTAAAATCATGTGTTCAAAATTCAAGATGTCGATGATGGGCAAACTATCATTTTTCTTAGGACTTTAGATTTCTTAGAGTCCCAGAGGCATCTTTTTAAACCAATCCAAATATGCTCTTAAATCACTTAAAAAGTATGGTATAGAAACCTGTGACCCAGTGGATACTCCAATGGTGGAGAAATCCAATTTGGATTAAGACCCACAAGGGAAAGCCGTTGATCCTACATGTTATTATGGAATGATTGGCACCCTTATGTATCTCACATCCAGTAGACCAGACCTTGTATTTGTTGTGTGCATGTGTGCCCGGTATCAAGCAAAGCCTACCGAAAAGCACTTACATGCGGTTAAGCGAATCTTTTGATACCTAAGAGGAACCATAAATATGAGTCTGTGGTATTCAAAGGATTCTTGCATTGCTCTAACAGCTTTTGCAGATACTGACCATGCGGGTTGCCAAGATACCAGAAAAAGTACGTCTGAAAGTATGAAGCTATTAGGTGATAGATTTGTGAGCTGGTCGTCAAAGAAATAGAAGAGCACCGCCATATCCAGTACAGACGCTAAATACATTGCCTTGTCAGGATGTTGTGCTCAAATACTTTGGATGAGATCACAATTAACTGACTATGGCCTTGGGTTCAACAAGATACATCTATACTGCGATAATAAAAGTGCCATTGCTTTATGTTGTAACAGCGTCCAACACTCCCGATCCAAGCACATTGACATCAGACATCACTTTATCAAGGAGCAAGTAGAGAACGGGGTGGTTGAGCTATATTTTGTCAAAACAGAGTATCAGTTGGCAGACATTTTCACTAAGCCTTTAGCACGAGAACGACTTAAATTTCTCATCAACAAGCTTGGTATGAGAAGTATGTCTCCTGAGACTTTGAAAAAGCTAGCAGACGAAGAGGAAGAGTAATGGTGGTAAACTCTTCACATATACTCTGTATCATATGTATATAAGAAAATCAAAAAAACCCAAAAAGATTTTTCATTCTATATAAACTTTTAAAAAAGAAAATACAAAAATATAAAACCATAAAAAGAAAATACAAAATTAAAAAAAATCAGAAAATATAAAAATATGGTGTTCATGACATGTCTTCTGAAAATCGATAACATTTACGGCCTTAGAAATGTCATTCAATAATGATACGAGGCTGTAAATGAAGTTCGAGCAGAAGTTCAAATTGTTTTCAAAACATGTCATATGGCTTGCTATTATTTCAGATAGCAACCCGATCTTCAATTTAAAGGCAAATATTTCGCCAAAAAGAAAACTTGACCTCACAACGAGAAATAAATTTATCTCGAGAATGAATTACTTCATATTCATTTAAAGGCTTGTGTTTACTTTGCAACACAACCCGTGCTTCCTTATCAAATAGGTGTACATGTCAGTGCATTTATTTATGTAAAACGAGAGAAATCTTGTTTTTATTGGTGTTGTTTTTGAAAATAATCAAATATATCAGTTTCTCATCAGAAAAGATTTTAAAAGAATTTTCTATCACTCAAACAATGTCTACAGCTCTTTAAATAGAAAACGGGACATTATTTGAGGATGAGAAATAGTCAAATTCTTAAAAAAATGATCTTTCAAAAAGTCATCGCGAAATAAAAAGGAAAACGTGTTTAAAAATAACGGATCATCAATTAAAGGGGAGTTAATATCATTTTAACTCAAAAGGACTTAAAATGTTATTGGTTTTAACTTTTAGGGATTAAATGGAAAAATCTAGGAATATGGTCATAAGTTTGCATCTTTAGGGGCTAAATATGTCATTAATATAACTTGGTTAAACATAAGGCTAAAGTTTATAAAGGAAATGGAAGTTACAATGTCCAAGGACCATTTCTGTCAATGTTTGAACTTTGGCTGGTTATCCCTTTTGTTAACACATTTCGTTCAATACCTTTTTATTATTCACAAAACCAAACACACCTATTCTCTCTCAAAACATATTTTGCTACTTTCATACTTCAAAATCAAAACCCATTTTCAAGGCTAAAGGTACACTCATATACGTTCATTATCTCTTTAACATTACTTAGGTAAAAGGAATTAGACTAAATCACCTTTTTGCGCTCGTAAATCGGTATAAATCGAATTATGCTTCATAAGTAAAAAGTAGAGGTTTTGTTTAATTAATTGAGGGGTTTTGTTCGTTAGGGTGCGTCTAAGTCTCGTGAGAAACAGTTTTCGATGTCTATAACATATGTGTGAGATCCAATGATTTTTGTGTGGTTAAATGATGCAGTGTCCTAGGTTCGAAAATCTTAAATATGGCTTTTTGAATGTTTGTGAGATGTGCTTCATGTGTTGGTTAACTGTTTCTTATCCTCATTGCATGATATTTGTCCCTAGATGTTCATTATAAAGATTGACATGTGTTTCTCCTTGTCATAAATTTGAATTTTCTCTCTCGAACTCAAAATTGTTGCTTAAATCTATGTGGTAATTGATTCTGTGAGTTTCTTGATTGATTTGTGATGATTGTTAGAAATTCTTATAGGTTTTTAATTGGTAAAACCTAAGTTAAGTAATTTTTGGCATGCGAAATATGTTAAGTATGAATCAAGCGAAATATGTAATTGATGAAATGTGCGAAATATGTTTATTTCATGCGAAATATGTTTATGTGTTATCAAGCGAAACATGTTAGGTTATGTGCGAAACATGTTTGCGATGTCTGTGCGAAACATGTTTATGTATGCCATGCGAAACATGATTGATCTATGCGAAACATGACAGGTCATATTCCAAGAGAAATATATCAAAATATAAAAGGAAACTCTGCCCAAATTTTTCTAAAATCTGTGTAATACTTGCTTATTATGTCTTATTTCATCTGTGTTTTAGTTGAATGTGTATTATTTGCCCTCTGTCTGAATGTGTGTCCTAAGTTCTCAGATGAACAAATTTTCCAAGCATAGTGTCTATTCCACTCAGAAAATTCTTGGTGTGAAGAGTGTTAGTGTCAAGAAACTGCATGGATATGGTCACTTGGAAGAAGTTGTGGTGAAAAGAGCTGACAGCTATACAAGTTTAAAGAAGGTGACTTCGTTGATCTACACTTGAACGACATTGAAGACATGCTGATTCTTGTTGTTCAACACGGCTATTCCATCTCAACAAAAGTGACATTGTTGACTTTATTGTGGCTCTTCGTATGTTCACAAGAAGTCTTATCATAAAATGTCGAGTCGAGGATTTACAGCTTGGTGTAGAGAGTTACCAGAAGAAACTTAACATCACTGCACCTCAACAGACCTTTCCAGGAATAGAATTCAAAGAACTCTACATTCCATCATACAAACCACCAGGGGTAATCTATGAAGACTTGACCAAATAGGAACGAGTGATGTGGGCTGATGAGATCTACAAGTTCTCGGACGGGACACTCAAGAAAGTTCGGGATGAGCTTCATCACAGAATACTCAATTTTCTTTTGGGATAAAACGATGAGATGTTAAGGAGAAAGTGGACAGCCATAGACAAAAAGAGATCGGAGCTTATGGCCGAGTTGATTGATAAGCAGATGCGTGAAAGGCGAATCATTAAAAATCTGGAGCGATTGGTTGGTGCTCGGGAACTCGAGATGGACTACAAACTGATGACACGAAATGTATGATCGTCAGGTCCAATCTCAAATCTTATCTTGTAAATAATATGTAGTATAGAATATGTAGTATAGACTTATAATAATAGGCAAGTATAAATAGTGTTTGAGTATGAACTTACTAGAAATTTTCAAATTAACGTACTCAACGCTATATATATATATATATATATATATACCTAAAATCATTTTATGCTGATTATCTCTGTCATATACTAGGATTTCTAGGTTACAAAGGCAAGATAAATACTAGACAAAAAAAATCTTTTAAAACCATTTAAGAAATATCTTATGTTTTCTTTATCTTTTTTAAAGAGATCTTATCTTTTAATATCTTGACCAACTCTTCTTATTCTCACCAGCTTGTAGAATTCCAATCTGCTAGATTTAGTCCTTATGTTTCATTCTTTTATTTATTTTGTCTCATCAAATCTAGAATCCCATCACAAGTTGATTGATAAGTAGATGCGTGAAAGGCGAATCATCAAAAACCTAGAGCGATTGGTTGGTGATCGGGGACTCAAGATGGACTACAAACTGATGCATGCGTTATCGTTTTCTGTCGTCAGGTGCAGGTCCAATCTCAAAATTTCTCTTATGCTAATGTGTATATGTTTGTCATTGACTTTTACTATTAGTGCAAGTATAAATAGGGTTTGTTGAGTATGTAATTTTTTTAAGATTTTTTCAATTAAATTCAATTTTTGTAAGTTAAAAGTATCTAATAACTTGATATATAATAACCTCATAAATTGAGGGGGAGCATAAAAATGTTCCTAATATGGCTTGTTAATAATCGGAACATTTTTCTCCCAACCAGTTTTCAAACATATTTGAATCAATTGATATCCAAAATATCAAAAGATTTGACATTTTTGATAAGGGGAGAAAATGTGATTAAAATATATGACTAAAGATGTGATTCTTAACGACTCAAGGGCGAGCTTCACCCTTCATGTGCTAAACATTTTCAAATATGAATGCACGTGTTGAGGGGGAGCATTTCTAAAAAGTAAAACCATCGAGGTATTAAATGTTTTGATTTATACCACTAAGTACCTTGATCGATGTTTTTAAATGGTTCTAAGATGAGTTTTCTTGCAAGGAGGAGGAATTAATTTCTTTGAAAAGAAAATTAATTAATTCGATTTGAGACAAGAATGGATAGCGAAAATAATGAAATAGCAAGATGTAGTTGAGAAAATCAACAAGTTGATTTCGATGGACATAGATGATGGTTGACATGGATCCGAGACGATCGTTGGGGTCGAAGGGAGTTTGTTTCATCCATAATGTGTCAATGATCTTCGCGCGACTAATCCTACTTCTATGTTAATTATTAACCACTTAGCTTGCTTCTTACTCATCCTACGTGATTATTGCTACGTTGTCCATAGAAGATTTCTATTTTGTATGACTAAAATATACGTCAAAGAATAGTTCATAATGAACTAATCTCTTCAAAGCTAGAAAACCAACAAATGGTATTTCTAGAAACTACACTATTTTCTAAGAACTAATTATACTACATCAACATAGTAACACATAGACGTTTACTTATAATCTATACTTTAACTAATATAAAAATTAAACTTAACCTTAGTCCTTTAGAATAATCTTCAATTAATGTCCTACACAATGTAGACGATAAGGCTCATGGGAACCTTATCATCGAATTTCTTAATCCAAAGACAAAGGAGTGTATATGGATGAATAACCTGAAGATTAGATGAATTTAGCCCATTTGGTCCCCATTCGTTTTACATGGGGTCCGAAGTAATGTTTTCGAACATGTTTTGCATTTTGGTTTGAACACATGCACGGTGAACATCTTCCACAATGAGAAAAGCTTGGTTGATGTGGATGGTTCCACATTTTGTGACTAGTGTTAAAGTAATTTGGTCTACCTTGGTCTCTCCTAGGTTGAGGTGTTTTGGAACGAGGATGAGAATTTTCCTTTCTTCTCAGAGGGAGGTGTTTTATGACTCCATTGTAGTTAGTAAAATCGACTCTGGGTTTAAGAAGGTTTGTAAAAACGTTTATCTCATCATCCACTTGCAATGGGAATTTTGGTATTATTTATAAGTATAAATATTGGATATGATTCTATCAATTTTCTGTTGACTCGACTTCTTGAGCTTTTACAACTTACTTGTTTGATTTCGCATGTGATCCTTTGGTAAAATTAAAACCTAATCCGGATTTATCTCCATAAGTCTTTTGAGAACTTATTATTTTCTTAAGTGAGTGGCTACTATTATTAAATTGATTTATCTTAGATATTTCATTTCAAATGTTCTCATTTTCAAGCTTAAGTTCTTGACATAATTTACATTCTTCAATACTTCCTACCTTTTTCAACCTAGATACTTTATCTTTTAGTTCAGTACTTAGTCATTTTCTAATTCTATTATAGCTTGTTTTAGAGTTTTATTTAAAGCCATGACTTTTAGATCCTAATTTTATGCCATAATCTACTACATTCATTATCTAAGTCATTTTTCGTCTAGTAAGATTGTCATCACTAAATATTCGTTTTCGAAAGGTACTCATTTGAATCTTTAGCCATAGACATTTTTCGTCCTTTGTTTTCCTCTCCTCTCATCATCGTTTGCTATCACTTCAAGGATCCTCCAACGAACGCCTTTTGGTTTTGACATTTTAATTGTTTTGGACATTCTTCGATGAAATGATTTAGATCTCCGCACATAAAGCATTTTCTTTCGCTTTTCCTATTTTTGTCATCTTTATTTCTTTGAGATGACTTTCTTTCTTCATATGGTTGTCTTACGAATCGTCCTTGTCTTTTGAAGAATTTCTTGAAGTTTATTACGGCCATGACGTATTCTTCATCTTTACTATCGGAGGTTGAACTATCCTCATCACTAGATTCCTTTCTAGCTTTTAAGGCAATAGATCTACTGTGTCTCATTTTGCTTTTGACGTTTTAGAGTCTTTCTTGATTACTTCTCATAGGACTTTAAATTTTTTTTGTTTTTTTTTTTTTGTTTTTTTTGTTTTTTTTCCAATAAGTCGTCAATGAAGAGATGTTAGATTCTGATTCTACAATTGCCAGTGACTTTGCGCGGCCATTTAGGATGCAATGGGGGGGATGCCCATAAGAAATTTCCTAACACAATTTCTTGCTAGGAAAAACCTTCATCAAGTGCTATTTTTAGACTAGTAATAATAGTGTTAAATTTAGCACAAAGTAAATTATCTATTGATTCCTCTTCGGAACATAATTGTTCATATTGTTTGAGACAAGAAGATCTATTTTGTAGCTTTGACCTTTATTATTACCTTGATCTAGTGATTAACAAATTATCCAAATTTATTTTGCGGTTAGATCACATAAAAATTCATTCAAATTCTTAAGGAGGTAAAGTCATTATATATACCATTTGGCTTCAATATTTTTAGCAATTTCTATTAAGATCATACATTTTGTTTTATGAAAAGATACAATTTCATCCTTTTTAGTTTCGGGATTAAATAGAATAGGAGGAAAATCACATCGGTAATAAACATGCCAAAAAACTAAGATCTTTGAGTTTTACAATAAGTTTTCGAATCTATTTTTCCAATAAATAAATCCATCACTTTCAAATAGTGGTGGTCTTTGCATAGATTGCCCTTCTAAATATTTTTCCGATTCCATAGATCGATTCAAGTTTTAAAATACAATTTATTTTAAAAATCTTGTTTAGCGTGGCTCTTGATACCAATTGTGGAAAACTAGAAGTGGGGTTGAATAGTTTTAGCGCTTTTTAATTTAAGGTTTATATATGTTTGTAAAACTTAGATTCGACTTTTTTGTGAATTCAACGCTCGCACAATACGAACAATATATGTATATGAAATGATAAAGTAAAACAAGAGATAAGAGTAAGAACAATCAAACCATAACGCGAGGATTTATAGTGGTTCGGTAACGAAGCACCTCTTCGCCCTACTCTACTCCCCGAGCACCAAACTCGAGAGTTTTCTTCACTATGTCAACAAACTCCCTTATGGCGGAGAAAACCGTACACAACGTTGCTTACACCGATTTACGACACGAATCTAAATGTCGAGTTCTAATATTAGCTAGAACCAATCTAACACAACACAACTTCACGACTTGTTCACGACTTCACAACTTCTTCACAACTTCTTTACAACTTCACACCTTCTTCACAACTTCACAACTTCACACCTTTTTCACAACTTTGCAACTTCTTCACAACTTCAAAACTTCACTTCACCATACTACTTATATTACAACTATCTAACACTATTTGTTAAGATCACCACATCTACAATAACTTACAAAGATGTAAAGATCGTAGCAACTACACATAACTACAAGAATATAAATTGATTTACAATATTGAATAAAAAATTGGGGAAAATTTGGAAAAAAAAAAAAAAAAAAACCCCCAAATGATTGCAAATGCACACAAGGTGTAATAACTCTTCACTTGATGATAGAATATTCTTCTCTGCACTTGAGGATAAAACTTGACAATCACATGGCAACAAAGCTTTATGATTAAATGATCAAAGGATTTAGAGAGATGTGTGGGCTGTTTTAGAACAGAAAGAATGAGTGCAAAAGGTGAGAAAAATGTTGGGGAATAGTCCAGTATTTATAGGACAAGCTGGAGGAGAGGGGTCTATGGCCGGTCCCCTTAAATAGGGTGTCGGCCCCCTTATAATTAAGGGGACCGCCCATGTATTTAAGGGGGCCGCCCATTTTCAGACACTCACTCTTTTTGTCCTATTCAGGGGATGTGTTTACTAGACTTTTTCTAGCCGTTTTAGGTTCGAAAATTTGAAATTCAACAATGTTTATTTTGAATAAAACATTTCTTTTAAATGTAGAAAATGTTTTGTGATGTTTATAAAAATGTTTACAATATTTTTATAAAAGTTTGAGGTTGAATAAAGATTTCCTTTGATCATAAAATTCATTAAGCATTTATTTATTCATACCTTTAAGTGATGTAAATGTTGAAATGAGAATTTACTCCTAATTACTTTGTTACGTTTTAATTTACGTTGAACGTTTTTATATTTTGTGATTATCAAAACGTAAAGATGTGAAAGATATTAATAATATTTTTAGGCATTATATATCTATCAACACTTTGTTCATCATCCTGTGTAGTAATTGTCTGCCTGTCAAAATGTGCTTAATCCTTAGTCAATGATCATAGCTTGTATCTATAATCTATCAACATGAAACAAATTGTCATGCAGTAATATATATATATATATACATACTTATATATGTATGTATGTATATATATATATATGGTCGTATATAAACTGTACTGGACAAATCTTAGCAGAACCATGGCTACTACCGCTACTCAACAAATTGCTCTGGACAATGCTTTGGTTTCTCCTGAGAAACAAGTCGAGATTAGCAAATGCAACATGAGAATTAATTCTGAAAAGACTCAAAAGGAACCCACTTATCAAGTTGTTCTGGACACTCTTGCTCTTACTACTTGCTATCCAGCTTTTCTTATCACTGTAAGTGTTCTTGTGATATACATGCAGCAGTTCTGGGCCACCATCAACAAGCATGGTCATCTTACCGATTCAAGATTGACAAGAAAAGGTTCTCTATTGATATGGAAGTATTCAAAGAGATTCTCCAGATCTGTCTTAGACTTCTAGATCAGGAATTTGATGAACCTCCTTCTGAAGAAGAAATTCTCGATTCCTTCATCAAGGACCTGCCACACGTGGAAATATTAAGAATCTCACTGCTTGGTTGTTGATCAAAGGCTAAACCATGGAGAAACATTTTTCTTCAATTCATCAACAAAGTGGCTAGTGGGAGATATCAGTCTTGACAAGATACGCCTTTCAAGAGCTCAAATCCTTTGGGGAATGTACTATAAAAAGAACATTGACTTTGTTGCACTACTCTGGGAAGACTATGCATTTCAGATAGATAACAAAGACGTCAAAAAACATGAAAAAATGTACTATCCTAGATTCATAAAGGCTATCATTCATCAGTTCCTTTCTAAAGATAAGTCTATTTCAATGAGGAATAAAATGTTTATGCATACTGCTCAAGATGACAACATTTTGGGTACTTTGAGATTTGTCTCCAAATATGAAGACACTCAAGTGTATGGAGCTCTTATTCCTACATAAATGACTACTCCAAAGATACGGGACTCTCCCACCTATCAGACCTATCTTGCATTCGCAACTGTATTGCACTCCAAAGCCCAAGAAAGGATTATACAAGAAAAACAATGACCTCAAAAACCCCACGACCAAAGACATACCATTTATATCACTGAAGAAACGCTCTCTGAAAAAGAAGTATGCACCAGCTAAGAAATATGTTTCTTCAAAGAAGCCTTCAAGAAAACAGTCAACTGGCGTACAAATCAGAGATACTCCTGGTGTGTCTGTGTCAAAGAAGAAGGCACCAGCAATCACTGATAAAAGCAAAGGCATTGATTTGATGTCTGGGGCTACTTTACTAGAAGATGCTCAAATGAGAAAGTTCTTAAATGGAGCAAAAGGGAAATTCATTCTCCTCAACCAAGTGGCTCAGGTGATGGAGTTGGTTTTTAACCAAAGCTTCTTGATGTGCCCAAAGATCAATCTGAGAGTGAAAACAAGTCTTAGGGAGAAAGTGGAGATGATGATGATAGTAATGATGATGATGACAGTGATATAGTATGTAATGTAAGATGACAGTGATGAAGATAGTAGTGATAATGATAGTGATAATGAAAGGACTGAGTTTGATGTAGATGAGAATCTTAATCTTAATAAAAACGATGCTGATATAGAAGAAGAGTATGAAGAAGAGTGTGCATACTCTGGAAAACTATGAATCCAGTGATGATGAAAATGAACATGTGAATAAAGAAGAGTATGATCACATTGATGACGAATTGTATAAAGACGTGAACGTAAAGTTAAAAGATGTAGAGCATGGAGAAGAAGGGAAAGGAGGTGGTCAAGAAGACTGATACGGTCCAGATGATGTTACTCAAGAGACTTCATATGATAAAGTCGAGGATGATGCACATGTAACACTTACAGCTGTTTATGACACACAAAAGACTGAAGTTCCACTGTAAAGTTCTTCTGTCTTATCTGACTCTGCCACTCAATTTATAAACTTGGATAACGTTCCACCAGCTGACACTGAAATCAATTCCATGATGAATATCGATGTCCGTCATAAAGAACCAAGTAATCAGACACCCTTACTTCTCACCATACCTGTAACGATAATCCCTGAAACTTTAACAGCAACTGCAACAACAATTCCTCTGCCAATTCCTCCATTCATTCCTCTTCTACAATAGTCAACACCAACTCCCACACCAACAACTGAAGCAACTACCTCTCTTCTTGCAATTCCATACTTTTCATCCCTATTTGGATTCAACCAAAGAGTTTCTGTCTTAGAAAAGGAGCTCTCTCAACTCAAACAAGTTGATCATTCTGCACTACTCCTTGAAGCTATAAAATCACAAGTCCCTGCAGTCGTAGAAGCCCATCTTGGCACAAGACTAGGAGATTCTATTCAAAAGGCTTTCCGGTCATACACTGCAGAATTTAAGAAGAAAGCTCAAGCTGAGAAGAAGAGATATATAAATCTAGTTGAGAAATCTGTGAAAGATATCATCAACGATGAAGTCAAAACTCAACTACCTCAGATTCTACCAAAAAGGAAGTATCTGACTTCGCCACTTATGTGATTCAAAGTACCATTACTGAATCACTTGAGAATGTCGTCTTGGCCAAATCTTCTTCTCAACCTCAATCAACTTACAAGGCTGTAGTGTCACTCACAGAGTTTGAATTAAAGAAAATTATTTTAGACAAGATGCAGAAAAGTCAATCGTATCGAAGGGCTAAAGAAGACAAAGAACTCTATGATGGACTGGTCAAATCTTCTTACAAGCTTGACAAGGACCTCTTTGAATCTTATGGAAAAGCATATTCATTAAAAAGAGACCATGAAGACAAGGATAAAGATGAAGACCCTCCAGCTGGATCAGACCAAGGGTTGAAGAGACGGAAGACAAGCAAGGATGCTAAACCATCAAAAAGCCCTA
Organism: Tanacetum coccineum; assembly: GCA_026074375.1. Lineage (NCBI taxonomy): Eukaryota > Viridiplantae > Streptophyta > Magnoliopsida > Asterales > Asteraceae > Tanacetum > Tanacetum coccineum. The sequence goes on along the minus strand of BQNB010026392.1, from coordinate 31,259 downwards.
AATCAAAAGAATCAAAGTCAAGCTCATCTAAAGGCACCAAGTCTCAGCCAAAATCATCTAGTAAGTCTACTAAAGCAGAGGAATCAGTGTTTGAGGCTGCTGACATTGATATGCCACAAAATCAAGGAAGTGATTTGGATAACACTAGTGAACAACCCAATGTCAAGGCTGCTCTAAAGCCTAAGGAACCTGAAAGGCCTCTGACTCCTGATTCTAATTGGAATGTTAGAAAATATGTTGACTTTAGACCACCTCAAACCTGGATCAGCAAAATCGCTCAAGCAAAAAACCTCCTCTTTCTTTCGACGAGCTTATGAGCACTCCTATCGACTTCTCAGCATATGTCATAAACCATCTTAAGATCGATAATCTAACACAAAATCACCTTGTTGGACCAGCTTTTAACCTTCTCAAAGGGATATGCAGAAGTCGTATGGAACCCGAGTATAACATTAAAGAATGTTATAAAGATGTAACTGATCGACTAGACTGGAATAACCCTAAAAGACAGAATATCCGTTTGACCTTAGCAAGCCTCTACTGTTTATTATGGATCGAGGTCGTCAAGTTGTTCATGTTGACTACTTTATTAACAATGATCTCGAGTATCTAAGAGGAGGAAGATCAAGCAGAAAATATACAACTTCTACAACAAAAACAAAGGCTTCTAAGTATGATATTCAAGGCATTAAAGACATGGTTATGTCGTTATGGAGTCCGGTAAAGGTAGCCTATGATAGACATGTTGTCTGGGGAACTTCACACCGAGTCCTAACGACAACGATTCTATGGATTCGTAAGCAACAGGGTATCCAAGCATGATGTGTACTCCATGAAATGATTATAGCAGTAACCAAAGTGAAAGTTATGAAGTGGTATGATTATGGTTATCTGGAGGAGATTGAAGTTCAAAAAGAAGATCAGCAACTGTACAATTTCAAGGAAGGTGACTTCCCAAGACTTCACCTACAGGATATTGAAGACATGCTACTTCTCTTGGTTCAAAAGAACTGTCCAATCTTGAAAGAGATGTCATTTTTAACTTGGGTATGGGATTACGAATGTTTACCAGATGTATTGTCATTCTTAAGCGAATGGAAGACCTTCAACTGGGAGTCGAAAGCTACCATAAGAAGCTTAATATCACTAAGCCAGAGACATTCAGGTCCGACATCTCCAACATAACTCCATACACTACATACAACAACCCTCAAGGAATTATCTATGAAGACAAGTACAAAAGAAACATGTTGATGCGCACGGATGAACTCTACAAGTTCAGTGATGGGACGCTCACATCTATTAGATCCATTCTTTATGATATCGCTTTAAACCCGAGGACGGATTACTTGCCAAAATTCATCAGTTGTTACTACTTCAAGGATGAAGTAGTTTAGACAAAACAAAGTCTCACATCATGATCAACGCTATCGATAAGCAGCTGTTAGAAAGAAGGTTAATGAGGAGCTTGGAAAATTTTGTTGGTGGGAGAGACTACGGGGAAGACCTTAGACTGCTTCAACGAACAAAATGACTTAGTCATATTTTGTCCTACTTCATTTCAGGTCATTCACTCATAGTTATAAATCTTGTGAATATGTAAATAAGTAGTATAAGACTAAAATTAGGCATATATAGTGTTTGAGTGCGAATTTTTAAGAATTTCTTAGTAAATTTAAAAAATTTCAAATTAACACACTCAAACACCATATAATACCCTCATAAATTTAGTAAAAGTATTAAAATGTTCCTAATAAGGTTTATGATATATAATTAGAATATTTTTTCTCCCCAAATAATTTTCATACATATTTGAATCAATTGATATCCAAAATATCAAGAGATTTGACATTTTTGATAAGGGGAGAAAATGTGATTAAAATATATATAACTTGTATAATGTGATCTTAAAGACTCATGTGTGAACTCCTTCCTCATATGTGCTAAACATTTTTGGTTATCGATGCACATATGTAGGGGGAGCTTTTTTGAAAAGTAAAACCATCGAGGTACTAAATGTTTTGATTTCTATCAAATTACCTTGATTGATTTTCAAAGGATTTAAGGCTGTAAACAATACCAAAAGACTGACCATGTATTTAATTAATTATAGTTATAAGGTGGTTAGGTATAGGTGCTCGTTCCCACGATCCAGCCAGAACTGGAGAGATCTACCCAGGGACATTCCATTAGATAGAATAAAACTCCTTAGGTATGATACAAAAGGAGTAAAGTGAGAAAATGGAATAATGCCGACTAAGATAGAGCTAGAACTGGAACAAACCCAACAAGGTGCTAGTTATGAAGTCTCGGTAAGCATTGAAGGGGTTGAATAATGAAAAAGAAAAGTTAAGATAAATGGTGAAAAGAAAGAAGCCCTCCTTACACTTAGACAGAAACCGAGTCAATACATATGCTATCATAAACACTAAGTTGTTGTCAGTATTGAAGATAGTCATCATGGACCCAGTGATGCAATGCACAACCCTCCCAGCCAGTCAAGGTGTCTCAAAAGACTCTTGTTTCATTTCTTATGAAGATTACACTCATTTCTATCGACTTTCTCACTCCAAGTTAGTTGGTATTAAAAAGGAGGCAGTCTGCTCCAGCCTCTGATTACTAAAACTAAAAGTGCACTATCGATCTAAAGCTAAAAAGAAATCATCAAAAAATCATACTAAGGACCTAATTTAAAATATATTTGTTTTTCAACACTATGAAAAGCAAGGTAATATAAAGAGATCCTACACAATTATCCTTGGAGATTTTTGCCAAAACATCACAGTGATACTTAAGTAATCACAATGATGATGGAAATCCTTCTAGAGCCAACATCACACAGCTCTGCGGTAGGTGACTTGTGAGATCCTATATGGATCAAACTTGTGACACTGGATATCGATTCTGTCCAGACTATAAATTGACGGTTGATGAATTTTTGAAATGCTTAAAACTCTTGATGTTTCGCAAAATCACTTTAGTAAGTGGCACGTCGATTGATTTTCAAATCAATTTTTGATTCAATCGGTGAGACTTTATCTAACAGGTTCACTCATACCGTGTTGTCTGCTTTGAGAAGCTTCGGTAATAGAGAACTAGGCTATGCTCTGCCGAAACCCTGTCAAGGAGATTCCTCAGAATTCTACCTGATCACAGGCAGTATTTATACTGAATAATAGGGAACCGTGTTATTGCAACCGTATTCGACAAAGTGACAAAGAAACTTTCATCCATATATATTTATCACTAACCTATTTATGCAGGTAATCCCGATGGTAGCCGCAGCTAATTCAAGACAAGTTAAGATTTATAGCCACATGCTCATCAACAAGCTCATACTCGACCGATATGTAAAGACATTATGAAAGCCCAAGTACATGTTTTAAGACTTTCGCTACTCTGATACCATACGTCCTTCTTGAAGCGATGAAGTGTTAAAGTTAAAGAACTTCAAGAAAGATGTTATATTCAAGCTTTCAAGTTAAAGATCAAGTATAGTATGAGCATGTTGGCCCAAAAGTCACAAGTACACAAGATGGCAAAAGATCATAAGATGATGATTAGAGATTATGATTGGTTGATGATCTCAAGATGCTAAAGATTACATCCAAGTCAAGCTTAAAGAAACAAGCCCAAGCCTAAAGTCAAAGATCACCACAACATGTTGTTCAGTTCCTGAGCCCTTTAATCTTTCAGTAGATTTAAACATAAAATCCCCTAAGTATTACTCAAGTTGAAGTCATTCAGTATGAGTCGCTGAAGTTTCTTCAACGTCAGCTCTTCAGGTCCTTAAAGATTGGGAAGTATCTTCACTTCAGTTTATGCAGCGGTACAGAAACTGAAGAAGACTTTTGGTAAGAGCTTCAATTCAGCTTGGTTGACAATTCCAAGCTAAATGTTGTCTATCACCTTAACAGAAGTTGAAACGTGTTGTTTCACTTCTAGAAGGTTTACAAGGCGGGAAAAAGATTGCTTTATGTCAAAAGGAATAAAGCAATCTCCTTGGAAAAGTAACTTTTAAAAGTTGGTATAGAAGTACAACAACTTTCCTCAAGGGACATTACCTATTACTAGAAAGTAAACGTGCATTAAATGGTAGTTCAACCACCCATTTAATGCTTGCCACGTAGTCATGGTTAAACTTGTAAACCCTAATCCCTTTGCCTATAAAAGGAAAGGGATTCTCAGAGTAAATGTTATCTCTTCCAATTAATGTGAAACACATTAAAGAGTTCATTTATCTCTCAAACAAACTGAATAGAAACTGCTGAAGCTGAAGCTTCAGTTCTAGTCGAATAGTTTGTTTTCTTATTTCTCATAACTTTGGTTAGAGAATAAGTTAGAATGAGATAACACCCCAATTTTCATTCAACCACCTTGCTATTCCGCAAGCAAGGTGTGTCATAGATTCGTTATTTGATTCTAATAAGAACCTATACGTTGAAAAGTACTTCTGTGTGTTTTAAACATGTTCTCTATATTCTTCATATATATTTGTTTAAAACTCACTTCGTTGTCATGGAATCTGATTAGTTTAATTTGATAAACCTTATATTAGATTTCAAGGGACCAAAAAGTGGTATCAGAGCCTTCTGGTTTATAAAATCCCTTTAAAGGGATATATAAAAAGGCTCAAAGATTTTCAAAATCAAGATCCATCTTAAATGGCAGCAGTAGAAGTACTACAGACTCTTAAATACATGAGCGCCCAGTTAAATGCCGCTACTGTACTAGAAGTGGAAAATTTCACCAACTATAAAAAGAGGTTTGTGTGCCACATCCTTGGTATTGAACCTCAATTTGAAAATATCATCAAAAATGGTTCTTTTATCCCCATGATAGCTGGTCAAAGGAAGCCAGAAGGACAATGGACTGGAGATGAGAGAAAGGCTGCTAACTTAGATTAGCGACTCAAAAGTCTCATCATGTTCGTCCTTCCAGATGACCAATTGAATTATGTCATAAACTGTTTAACAGTTAAATCAATCTGGGATGACCTGATACTGTATCATGAGGACCCCTCTGATGTGAAAGAAAGTAGGGTCATTGACCTAAAGTTGTGTTATAACACCTTCAAATTCAAAGAAGGTGAAACACTAGCATAAACTTTCACCAGATACAAAGCTTTGATGAATGAGTTAGTAAATGATGGCATCAAACTTTCAAAGCTTGAAATAAATACTGGTTTTATAAATGGGTTACCAAAGAAGTGGCTAAGTTTTTGTCAAAGTCTAAAAATCACAAATCATGTGAAAGATTCTGAGCTTGCTTCTCTATTTGGTAAACTCAAATATGAAGAAAACCTAATAGACAACATTTATGAAACTAAAAAGAACAAATCTCTTGTCACTGCAACACCTTTGTCAACTGCCTTCATCTCTACCTCTATTGTCCAGGACTTTTAAGATAGTCCTGATGATGAAGAGGATACAAGAAGCAATCATGAGTACCTGAATGACCTAGAAGAAGAATATCAAGCAAGAGCTCTTTTAGCCAAGTCTAAAAGATTCTTCAAGAAGGATACTCAAAGGTTCAGCAGTGCAAAAGCAACTGACCAAACTGAATGCCGCAAATGTGGCAAGAAAGGTCATTTTGCAAGAGACTGATGGTCAAAAGCTTCATTTCCCTCATATCAATCACCCTTTCAACCAAAACCTCTCAATTCCTCTCAACACAAACCAGATCTAAGGCCTACCAAGGACTTTGAAGCTAAATACAACAAAGTCAAGGCTAAACTGGCTCTCCTAAGTTCAAGTGCTTCAGCTTCCAAAGCCGCAATTGTTAAGAACAAAGGTCTCATCGTTGAAGCCTATGAATGGGATGAAGAAGAAGTGTCATCAGATGACAATGAGATGGTGGAAGTTAAAGTACTCATGGCAGTAGCTGAAGAAAATGATGCTTTCAGCAAAGAAGGCGCTAGAAATGGTGAATGGGTGAAGATCTCCATGAGAAAGGTACACACTCTTCTTGAAATAGAAGATAATGATGATAGAAAAACCTATCTAGATTATTTGTGTATCGATCTAAATTATGTTGAAGAACAAAGAAATAATCTGTTGTCAAAACATAAAGATCTTGTTCATGAACTGATGCATACAAAGAACAACTTTTAGTATTAAAACATGCAACACTTGATTTTCTTACCCTGCAGCATGTAAACACTGAGATTCTCAAAGAGAATAAAAACTTAAGAACAGATATAAAAGAGCTAACAACAATCACTAAAACATGGCTTAACAGTTCTAACAAAGTAAATCAGTGTATCAGTGAACAAATTCCATCTCAAAAGAAGAGAATTCTGGGAGTTGATCAACTCACTGAAGATCCTTCCAGTTGGGCAAAAAGACCCAGTCTTTGTAAAATCCTCAGATGATGACATAAAAGTATCCATACCTGGTGTTGAAACACAACTGATCCTTCAGTTGGCAAAAAGACCCTGGTTGTCTGAAGCTGAAGGATTTATTTTGCCAAATCATGATACTGGTAGGATACTCCTAGCTGAGTCACAAAGAAACACAACTGATCCTTCAGTTGCTGTCACTGACTCTTCAGCGACTGAGTATGATTCAACTGATGAATCTTTAGTCTGTAGCACCCCTCTTCCTCTACTGAAGAAGTTGGATGATGCTTAACCTATTTCTGGATCAAAGACTATCAAATCAATTTTAAGGTCAAAATCCACATTCAAAGCTGAAACTTTAAAAGGTGTCAAAATATATGAACCATCATCAACTCCTGCTAAGGGTAACAAAAGCTCTTCAGCTTCAAAAGTTAACTCAGCTCCTGCTGGTAAACTAAAGAGCGTGAAAATTAAAGATGATCCTCCTTTGGCTATTGTAATAAAAGAACTTAACGACCTAAAATTACAAATTAGCAAGAAACAGTCATCTTACTTCAGAAATAATCAACAGGTTCCACAAAATGCACTTCAAAACAAACACAAAACATAATTCAAAAAGAGCTGTGATCTGTGTGGCCTAAACAATCATCTCTCAAAGAATTGTTACAAGGTTCTGTTTTATAAAAAGTGTGAGAGAACTGATCACAGAACCTGTGATCATGCTGAATACATTTCCACCATGAATATGTCTCAGCATCTCAAAAGTTTGGGTAAATCTTCATCAAGATCTCATATCCCAAGACCATCAAAACGCTTCTTTCCACCTTGCATACACTGTGGATGTATAGATCATTTATCTAATGAATGTTTATACTATCCCGTATGTAGATTATGTGGAAGTTATGACCATGACACAAATGGTCATAACAGGATTATCTCTCTAGAAAGAGAGATCAATCCAAGAAATCCTCAACATGCCTTCAAAAGATGTGAAGCTTGTGGTAGCTCAACTCATACCATAACTGATCACTATGATATTGAATGGTTCAAAAGAGGTGAAGCACTTCAAGCCAAAAAGGCTGAAGCTTTAAAATCAACTAGGACTGAATCATCTAATGTTAACAAATCCAAGACTCCCACTAGAAGGGGGTTTTCTAAGCAAAACTAACCATTCTGAACGTATTTGTGCAGTGTGACATCAGGAAGCCCATCTGGTACCTAGACAGTGGATGCTCAAGGCATATGATTGGTGTCAAGAGTTACCTGCACAAATATGAGGAACAACCAGGACCTAAAGTGGTGTTTGGAGATGACTCAACAAACGTCACTGAAGGATATGGTTCAATCAAATGTAATGGTATAGTTTTCACAAAAGTAGCATTTGTGAATGGTCTTAAATACAATTTAATTAGCATCAGTCAACTCTGTGATGATAAGTATATTGTTCAGTTTGATGAGAAAAAAGGAATAATCTTCAACTCTAACAAAGAAATTATAATGATTGCTCCAAGAGTAAGAGATGTATATGTTCTTGACATGACATCTTTTGCTCAAGAATCTTGCTTCTTTGCCAAAGCTTCTGAAAATCTCAACTGGCTTTGGCATAAAAGACTTGCTCATCTAAACTTCAAAACAATCAACAAATTGGCAAAACAAAATCTTGTTATTGGTCTTCCCTCACTTGTCTACTCAAAGGACAAACCATGTTCATCATGTGAAAAGGGAAAGCATTATAGGGCCAGCTTCAAAACAAAACAGACATCTTCTATCAAGAAATGTCTTCATCTTCTTCACATGGATTTATTTAGACCTGTAACTCCTAGGTCCATTAACCATGAAAAGTACACCCTTGTCATTATTGATGAGTACTCAAGGTACACCTGAGTATACTTCCTGAAGAAAAAAAGTCAAGCACCTAAAACTATCAAGTCCTTCATCAAAAGAGTTGAAAATCAAAATGACATCAAAGTCAAACAACTCAGAACTGACAATGGTACTGAATTCAGGAATAACATCCTCGTCAACTTCTGTGATGAAAAAGAGATTTCTCAAAACTTTTCCTATCCCTACACACCTGAACAAAATGGTGCTGTTGAAAGGAAAAATAGAACCCTCATAGAAGCTGCAAGAACAATGCTTTCAGGATCCATCTTCTCAAAACAATACTGGACTGAAGCTGTAGCCACTGCTTGCTACACTCAAAACAGATCCACCATTGTAAAAAGACATCTTAAAACTCCTTATGAAATTTTTCGTAAGAGAATCCCAAACATCAACTTTCTTCATGTCTTTGGATATCCTGTTTACATCCATAATCATAAAGATCACCAAGGAAAGTTTGATGAAAAAGCTGATGATGGTTATCTTCTTGGATACTGTAACAACCCGAGTTTCACAACGCGTACGACAATCGCGAGTTCGACGTCATTATTATTATTTTACGGGTTTTCGTAAGCGAACGTCGACATTTAAAATTTTAATTGTCGTAAATAATTATTTTCGTACTTTATTACGAAAGCGAATTTCAAATATTTACTTTTGACATTTTGTGAATCACCGTTTGACCGCGCGTTCGTTAATCATTTTGAGCATCGTAAAAATCTACGGCGCATCTCGTTATTCATTTTTATGACCGTTAACTACTATTTTGGACCTCGTCATCGTTGTTCCTTGTCCTTGGCCCAAAGCTCGCGTTTAAAGCTCGCGTTTTACTTAAAGTGAGTACATTTTGCATGTCCAAGACCTCTAGGCTGACGCCTAGGTCTCATCCCACACTCCATCCCTTTTAAATTTCCTATGTGAAATGATTATGTTCACTTCTCCCTTTTCTTGGATAAAGGTCTCATTTTTATACAAGTAAATACTCATAGTTCAAAAGTTTTTCTCACACTCTCTTCTTGTTTTCTCTTAGCCGGCCACAAACACCAACACCCTTATACATTTTATTTTCAAGATTTGATCAAAGGTATACATCTAAACTTCACTCAATAAATGTTTAGAAAGGTTGTGGTACAATAGAAATCACCCTACTCCTTCCTTTCTTCTCTCTTGGTTCGGACGAGCCCCAAGCACCACACACACACTCCATTTTTCTAGTTGATCTTAAAAACACCCTCAAACATCACCCAAATGAAGATTTAAAATGAGCTAGAACCAAGTGGTTGTTGTTTTTCTCCTCCCCTTTTCTCTTTGAGGTTCGGACGAGTAAGCAAACAAACACCCATTGGTGTTTTGATTTTCTAGCTCATAAATAATGATTAAGAAGTTATGATTTGATCATCTAAACAATAAAAAGAAACATGCAATAAGGTTTTTGTGTAAAGTCGAATATTACTAAAACAATAGGTTCTCGAGTTTGGTTGTGGGTTCGCACGAAGCAAAAAGCCACAAGGAGGTGATTTGTTTGATTGGTTATTGAGTTGGATTCGGTTTGGTTGGGTTCGAGTGAGGTGAGCCGCGGATAAGACCCAAGGAAACAAGGCGAGCGATTTTTATTTTTCGGCTTTGCTCCATAAAGCATAGTGAGCCTTTCTTTTATGTCCATTTCGATTATTTCATTTGTTTGATTCGGTTTGAATTGCATGCATGTGATGGATCGGGGAAAAAGCTTGCGTGGTTAGAATAGATCGTGTGAAAATTGATTAACCGGTTTATGTGATAACTATATGTCATTATAGACATGTTTTAATAGGGCTAAAAGTTTAAAAATAATTTTTAAGGTGTTTGTTAAATGGTAAATGTGAGCAGAAAGTTTGACACGCAAAACGAGAATCGAGATTTCATAAAATCTGATTTTAGGCTTTGAAATATGATAAAGCTATCCGAGACGATCGTTTCGATATAAGGTAGAGCTTCTAACTCCTAATAACGAAAAAGTTAGAGCAAAAACGAGATATATATTCGATGTACAAAAATTCAGCATTTGTGAAAATAGTAGTTGCTGTCTCCGATTTAAAAGCTTGTTTTGAGCACTTTCGAGCTCGTTTCGGCTTTCCGGCGAAACACGAAAGTTGCTCAGAATAATGTTTTACTGTTCCGCGAGGCTCGCCAATTTTAAACTCAAGTAATAACGGGTCAAAACCCATGGTCAAAGTCTGTGTTTTTACTAAAATAGTCAAGTTCCAGCAGAATTCTTGCAGGGGCGTTTTGGTCATTTTTTGTCGAGTTCTGGGTCTCGGCTAAAACTAAAAAGTTGTCCGGAATATCGTTTCGCATAAAATCTCTTCTTTGTCCGAATCGTAAAAATGTGATTTAGACGGTCGTTTTGGCCGGGTCAGATTTGAATATTTACATGTACATAAAAGTCAAAGTCAATAAGGTCAAACGTTGACTTTTGAAAGTCAACGGGTTAACATTTAAAACTTGTCGGGCGTTATGATAACAATTAAACGTTATTAACATTATTACTATAATAACTTGTATTTAGTAATTGATTCGTAAACGAGATATAATCTAAAAATAGAAACTCTTGTAACTAACGGAATATAATTCCAATTCATGTAGTTAATAAATACATTGAATGTCGAAGGTTCGACGAGATAACTAAATATTATCTCACAAAGATATTTTAATGACAAGACTTACTAAATATGGTAACTCTCCGAAAATAGTAACTTTCCAAAAATAGAAAGTTTCTTCAAATAGAAAGTATCTGATTAAGCGATATAAAATAAAAGAATGATCGTAACCTAATATTGTGGGGATTTAGGATCTAAGGCAAAATTTTGACTTATTGGCATCTAGTACTTTATGACTTAGAAAAGAAAAAATTGTCTTGATCTTAAAAAATGGAGAGAGAAACCCACCACCCCCTCCGCCTCCACCACCCAAATCTCGCCCCCACCACTACCCAGAAATTACACAACAAATCAACCCCCTCCCCCTCCTCCACCATACAATCAAGACGAAGAAAATGAATGGGAAACTGTATCTAGGAAAAAACGAGGATCAATAAAGGATGGAGCTATCAACAGGGACAATCGTCAGCTCCCTAATCCAAGAGCTAGAAGTGGATTATCATATTTCGACAAGGTTATGAAGGATAAGGCCATATCATTCTTTTTCACTAACTTCCCAGATGATTGGGACACGAAGGCCCTATGGAAGATGTTCGAGAAGTACGGTAAGGTCGTTGATGTGTACATTGCGTACAAACGAACGAAGAAGAACACAAGATTCGGTTTTGTGAGGTTTATTCACATTAGTGACCTGGTGGGTTTTGAAAGGAGGCTTAAAGGGATTCTAATTGGTGATTCGAGCATCATCATAAATCGTGCGAAGTTTTTCAAGGTTGATAATCAGAAAGGCCCTGGTAAGGATTTTATCCCAATCATTCCGAAGCGTATTTATCGACCTCAAACTAATAACCTTGCCTACACTCACTCTTTTCGCGAGGCTGTAGTGGGAGTACCCTCAAGAATGAAACCCATTCCTATTAAAGAAGACAAAAATATTAGAGATAGATTGGGTTGTTGTTGGATTGGAAACGCAAAAAAATTTCAGGTCTTACAAAATTCATGGGATATTATAGAAAGTAATGGGCTTGTTGATTGCAAGGTTAAATATTGTGGGGGACTCTCCCTGTTATTTGAATGGTGCTCAAAGGAGGCGGCCAAAGCGTGTATGGATGAAAACGAGACGTGGATGAAGCAATGGTTTGAGGACCTTAAACCATGGGAGGAAAAAGAGCATACAGTGGGTAAGTTAACTTGGGCATGCATTGAGGGACTGCCAATTCTGGGGAGACATGTTGATGCCATTAAGTCTATTGTTAAAGGTATTGGTCGTGTTCTTGAAATTGGTAGGTTGGACCTAAACTCTAAAGTAATACTCCTTGTCAAAGTTTTGTTGGTGGTCAATAATATGGAAGAAATAAACCGTTCTCTTTCCATTACCCTAAATGGCATTGAGTACAACATTAGGATTTATGAAGAACGCTTTCCCGCTGCAAGTTTTTTGGTCCCTGAGCATGAATCCAAATCAGAAGTTGATTCCTTGTTTGAAGAAGAATTCATCGGGCCGTCTATGATGGAAGAAGATGGTGCTGACAAGTTTGACCCCGTCGTTCTTTCTCCTAGGTCATCAGGAACTCAAAAGGTCTCTGGCTTTGCTTCCCTATGCAAAAAAGACAGCAATATAAATGGAGAGCGGCTCGATGCAGATAATGACGTCGACCTCCACGTCCACATATCTCCTCTTCTGATACTAATAATCCATCAAGGATTAATGGGCTTTCCCCGCCCCACGTGCTGGAAAATAGTTCGGATCACTCTTTTGTTGAGGATAGTTTTGGGCCTAATAACGTTGTAGGTCATTCAGGGTCAATCTCCCAAGATAAAACTAGTTCTAGCCATGATGAACTTGTTCATGCCGAACCAGTACCTGATCTTAATGCTACTTTGAATCTTGAAACAATCTCTGGTAACTCTGATAAGGAATTCGACGAACTATTCTCAAGCTTTCAACGCCTAAATGAACGTGGTGCTGATTGTTCACAACCTGGAATAAAGAAAAAAAGACATAAGTCCAAGAACAGAAAATTATTGATTGGTGGTTCGTCGTCACATCCATTTATTCCCCAACCCGGAGATGGCGACCCCGCTGATGGTAACGTTGTGATAAAGAGCATCGGTGAGCAGTTAGGTTTTTCATTCCCCCAACAATTGGATGATAGAAGATCTCCATGATCTTTTTGATGGTTTGGCTTCATTGGTGTTTTGTTTGTGTTATAATGATGGGTATTTCCTTGAATTGCAATGGTCTTGGTGGCAGTTCGAAACACAACTGGATTAAGGAGTTGGTTAGTAAATATCATCGCGTTCTTTGGTATCCAAGAAACTCAATTAGAGTCAGTTTCCCAAGCTATTATCCGTAACCTATGGCCAGGTAATGAGGGTGATTTTGTTGCTAGCGGCTCTCTAGGAGCTTCAGGAGGTATCCTCACCATGTGGGACTTAAATGTGTTTTCTAAGGAGATTGAGTTTATTGATAGAAATTTCGTTGGTGTTATTGGTTCATGGACAAAGATGCAGGGTAAAGTTGGGATTCTAAACGTTTATGCGCCTCAAGACAGTTATCTCAAAGAGGTTCTTTGGTCTCATATCGAAGACCTCTTGGGGAACTTTAACGCTTCATGGGTTGTTTTTGGTGATTTTAATTTGGTGAGGTTTCAAGAGGAACGCAGTGGGAGCCGGTTTAATTTTTGCGAAGCAAATGCTTTTAATGACTTTATCTCTCGATGCGGCCTGATTGATTTTCCTCTAGGAATGCCGGGAAATTTATGAGGTTGATAAAGTGGATCAAGGCAAGTATATTAGATAGTGTCTTAGTTAACCTTATGCGTTTTTCTGATTTAAGAAAGACGCTCTGTCCTTGGTCCCTTCCTAAGATCTATTCAGACATTTCCCAATCCTGCTTCAGGGTGGTTCCGCTAAACGTTTGGACCGAAGCCTTTTAAGGTTTTTGATAAATGGTTGAAAATGGATGAGTTTACTTCTCTGATAACTTCGTATTGGGCTCATATTCCTAACTTGCAACCCCCTGACATTCTCTTAAAAAACAAGCTTAGATCATTGAGACTTGAGATAAAAAACTGGGCTGCTGTCGGTGGTAGATTAAGAAAACCGTCACAGAGGAGGATCTAATAAAAAGCTCTTGCGTGGGATAAAAAGGCCGAATAAGGTGATATTAATGAGCACGATATTTTAAAGAGGGATGAATGGATTATGGATTATACATCAAAAAACCGTTTTTGCACAACGAGGGATATAATGAAACATAAATGCAAGGTTTAGATGGCTTTGTGAAAGGGTGATGAAAATTCACGTTTCTTTTACTCCTCCCTGAGAAACAGGTACACAAAATACTCATTAAAGGGTATACATATCAATATCTTTTTCGTTGAATCTCCAACATGGATGCTTATTTTCTCAAGTCTGGTTTTACTATTGAAGAAGTCAAGGAAGCTGTGTGGGATTGTCCGGGCTCAAAAGCTCCGGGACCTGATAGTTTCAACTTTAATTTTATTAAAACATACTAGGAGGTGATTAAGCCTGACTTCTGGTACTGTATTAGGCACTTTGGAAAAACAGGAGTTTTAAAGAAAGGCTGTAACCCCTCTTTTACCATCTTAATTCCCAAAAAAATTGATCCCATTATTTTTTTGGATTATCGTCCTATTTGCCTCATTGGTTGTGTTTACAAGGTGATATCGAAGCTTCTAGCCTCCTGACTTGCTAGAGTTATTGATAGTGTTATTAGTCCCAATCAATCGACGTTCATTAAGGGTAGACAAATCCTCGATGGTTGCCTGATAAGTGTTAAATTGTATATAAAAATACTCAGGATTTCGCCAATAAAAGCCAA
>BQNB010026392.1:3659-14196 GCA_026074375.1 Tanacetum coccineum | reverse complement strand
GTTCGGTTTTCGGGTTTGTGGATTGTATGGTTTATGTTCATCGGTTTAATATTTTGAAAGTTAAAACCAAAATTAACCAAACCAATTATAGAACGGATAAAACCAAACACCAAAATATAATTCGGTTGGATTTTGATTAAAACCAAGAAAACCAAAATTCAAATAAACTTTAAAATATAATCAGAAAGTCACAAATAAAAACCTAAAAGTTTGAATAAAATTAACAAATCAAAATGTCTAACCTTTCTTGTGATTTGCTTCTAGAATGGAGGTTGTCAATTCATTTTTTAGTGACCATATGATGTGTGAAATAATTTAGTGACAGACATATGATGTGTGAAATAACAAGTTTTGAAGACCCGCGTTTCGCTGTGGCGAGTTTTGTTAATTCCTTTTCATTTAAGGTAACGGTTTTAATTTTCTTTTGTTGTTTATTGACACAAAAATCCCAGAAACTAATGGAACTAATTGCCCATTTGATGGTAAACAAAATGAGAGAGCTATGATAATCATACTCTCTCCATTCATAGCCATAACAAAAAAAACTAAAAGAAATAAATTATTAACCAAACAACAAGAGTGGCAATGACGATGGTGAACTCAAAATAAAGACTCGTAAACCAAAACATGTCGCACTAATTCCTTGAAGACAGCCTCATCAACCTGAAGATTGTCCAAATATGGGTAAACTGGACATGCACAGTTGTCTTTATTCCTTGAACATAACCTGACCAACATGAAATTAAAACGCAAGTTAAGACACGCAATATTGGTTATGTGTTGCATTGATAATGGAACCACTTCAAAACCATGATTATTCAAATATACTCAGAAAGTCAAAATCGTAATTAAGATATTGACATTTAGGGGGAGGAACTAATGAAACAAATAGGCACGGTTGCCTACATCGTATGCAATTCTAAGACTCAACAAGTACTTGACCTGTTAAACATTTTATACCAGTTTTTCTCTATCCATTTTCAAGCTATAGAACGTTTTTTGAAGTTTTTCTTTGTTACCTATCAGAATGTCAAATCAGTTTTTGATACGACAATCAAAGCTGTGCTACAACCACCAAGGAGGAAAGGAGGTGGCAGACACTCATAAACTACGGACATCTATTTAAGGGAGTTGACTTCAAACTTTGATCCTAACTAGTCAGGAGGAAAAAACGACGCAGAACATAGATCATTCTAAAAACATTGAATAACATAAAACTATAAAAAAAAAACAGAAGTACCACTAATTAACAACCACCCCTAAACATAAACATATTTAGACTTATTAGCTTACGATCTAATAACCTAACAAAATCTTTATTTTCGCGGTGAACCTATCTTTTGTCCATAAGAGTTTATCTACTTCATCATTATACGTATTAAGCATATATTAAATTGTATCAGAGATGGTAAGATAATTAATGAGCAGACAACCAAATACGAACATAAGATGATTTTATGAAAATAACTTTAGTATACTTTTTTTTCAAAAAGTCGATTAATATTAAGTGATCATGTTATCTATCATATTGTACCATTATGATATAGAAACAACGATAAAAAGGGAATGTTTTAGGACTTTACACTTGAAGTTCTTTAGCGCAGTGGAAATTTTTTTTGCTTTAAGAGCGTCCACATTTTTCCACAAATTGCTGGGGGCTCCTGCACATCTCTCTCTCACTTGGACTTATAGCCGTCGTATAATCTTGCCGATAGATCTAAAATTGAAGTGAATTAAAGTTGTGTTTCCTCAACCTGTGCTTCTTCAGCTTGGGCTGCAGCAGCCTCTTTTTCCATTTAAGTGTGAATGGCTGCAAATAATTGATCATAAGCTTCAGAACAAGCGCCCCTCATCTCTTCACAACATTTCTCCACTAATCATTTCCCCATTGTTCTTAGCAATGCCTCCTTCACCACCTATATTCATTGTTTCGTTAAAAGTAATTGTGAATCTAACGTTCCTATGAGCAGTGAATCAAAATATCACACAATAAAAATGTTGCAATATTTTGTCATACCGTATGGTGTTTATATTCATGTTAACAATATCGTAATATAAAATCAGACTATAATGAAATTTCATGAAAACCAAAGGGTTTGTGTCCCATGCCAAAGGAACTCTAAATGCCACTGATTTAAAGATCAGTTTTGTCAAATCTACATCAGTAAGCTATAGTGCGTTTGCCGAGTAGTTAATGTTTAATTTTAACATTTTTGAACTGTTAATCCTACCCAAAACTACATACGGATAAAGTGTATTTCTATAGTGACCCGATGACCTATTTTAAACCAAACCTAATTAGACTAAACCCATTGAAACGTTCCCAACCTAAACTGAGCCCAAAACTGACCCGGACTGCAAAAGTAACCTACTCACCTATTTTAAACCAAAGCCAATCTTTCTAAACCAAACACAGATTGCTCTAGAAATGTGTAAAACAAATTTTTTCGTTGACATGTTAAGTGTTCCACTGCGGAAAGAATTATAATTAAGAGTCTTACCTAGTGCGCCATTTTTAAATGTATCTCCTATATCTCCTGTGTAATTGCAGAACATCTTAGTTGACTCCCTGGTGGCTTAGGACGATCACACTGATTGGCTTAACCAAGTAAATTGTGTGTTATGTGGCTTCCTGCATATTTGTTTTGTGTTGCCATTGTAAAGTATGCTTGACGGGATCAACGTAATCCAAACTAGTTACGGTTTCGTCGTGTTTCACAACAATTTCCAAAAATTATTCATATTTAAAAATTAAATATGAAAAAAATTCTTTCAAATTATTTGCAGTTACCTTGTTTAGCTCTTTGAGTTTGTTATCTTTTTATAGTGGGATGACTCTCAAATCGTTCTACTAAAATATCATTTCCAGGAGTACTTATTTTTATAACATGGATAAAAATAAGTAATCCCAAACACCCCCTTATAACTAACCCCGCTCATCTGATGTAACATAATCTTATTTTTATCATCTGATGTAACAAAGTAACAGTTTAACATTGACAGAAGCAAATAAAAGCACAAAAAAGCAGATATATTTACAAAGCAGAAGTAGAATACGTGACACCCTGACCTTGCAGATGGTTGTGGATCCATTTGAGCTGAGATCGTCCACCATGGCCGTGGTAACTTTCCCATCTGTTCTAAACCTATTTTCGCAGCATGATGAAGAGGAGTTTCAGCATCACGTCCTGAAAGAATGCGTTATCAAAAGTGAGATAGACAACACAACATGATGCAATCGATAAAATCACATACATTTTATATACATTATACGGTGTGTAGATAAGTACCAAGAACAGTCCCTCTAGGGGTGTAACTTCATATATAAATCCTTAATTCAGTGGAATTTTTTTTTAAAGCTTATTATTAGTTCAGGACACATAATCACTTACAATGCAAAACAACCTTAAATGCAGCAACTCCATCTTGCATCTTTATGATACGAACCTATCCCATACTAGGCTCGTATCGGTTCATAAGTCCAAGTGTAGAACTCACTCAAAAAGCTAGCTTGTTTGAGGAGGGGACACCTAGACTTTATAAACCATCAACCAATCCCATACTTGGCCGATGTGGGATCATAACAATACCCCACCCTTTGAAGAACCAACGTCCTCGTTGGTCACGGCTATGTTGGTCACGGTTGGCACCCCTCTTTGGGTCCAAGCCACCACTCCATAGGCCACCACTCCGAGCTCGTTGGTCACGGCTATGTTGGTCACGGTTGGCACCCTTCTTTTTTTGGGTCCAAGCCACCACTCCATAGGCCACCACTCCGAGTGTTGGAACCTCGAAAGGTTGGGCTGGCTCTTGATACCAATTGATACGAACCGGATCGATAAAAGAGATTAAAAGAACGAATAAGATAGATAGGCTATATTAATGGGATAACCCGACCCCCCGATGGTTTATATTAATGAGATAAACCGACCCCGCAATGGTTTATATTAGTGAGATAAACCGACTCCCCAATTGATTAGCAAATCAATATTCTTTAACATTCAACATAATAACAATTACAATCCTAATCCTCTATTTATAATAATCCTATTCTTGTAGAACAAGTCGGATCCTAATCTTTTCCTAAATTAAATAAATAAACCTATTTTAATACTTATTTCATATCTATTCCATAATTAATATTCCAGGATCGTATCATTACTCCGCCCCGCAAAAAAAACACCAGGTCCTCAAGGTGTAAGTTTGGGGTTACGGGCATGTCAAATCTTGATTACTTTATTCCAGGTTCCCAAATCTCCTTTGTTCAAAGAGAGGATTATACAAAAAATGTTGTTCTAGCTGCACACCAAGTTCATGTAGAATGGGATTCTAACCCATGGACCACCCACCAATCGCAGCACCTGATCACTCTTAAATCAGCCCATACGAACAGTATTTGGTTTTGAGTGTGCCCAATCCTCTCGTGTCACATCCATGTGTGGTTTTAGATTACAGCAATCAGGCATGTCTGAATATCCTTCTTGCAAATCAGTTTCACAGAGCTGCCAATCAGCTTCTCCTTGTTCCCTTGAAGAATATGTTCCATCTTTTTCCAGCTTCTTTTCCACGGCCTCTAAACCTGACCCAAGACCAACATCTTCTTTTACTTTTTCTTGTGCATAGCTCAATTCTTTGGGGTCTTCCTGGACAAATTCTTCATCAAAATGTGTTAAAGCCACATTTTCTTTCACACATGATCTGTCATTACAACCATCAGTTACTACTTGAGGATGTGAGTTTAAATATTCACATGCTTCAACATCCCTTTTCTGATTCAACCCGATGTTTTGTTCTTCGAACTCCTTTGTGTGCCCTACCCATACCGGCAACGCCTCTATGGCCTTCATAAGCTCGTTAATCTGCTGGTCCCACTTTTGTTGCTGTGTAATTCGCTCTAGATTTTTTTTAATCGCTTCGAGCCTCAAGTTCTTCATGTATTTAAAAAATCAGACAGACTTTTTTTTTTCTCGGATGGACAGTAATTCCAGCAATACAGTGATTTCCGGAATGAACAGTGACTTCTGATGAACAGTAACTTTGATAAAAAAAAAAATTTTTTTTTTTTTTTTTTTTGAAAACCCTAGAATCGAAACAGCTCTGATACCAATTGATTAGCAAATCAATATTCTTTATCATTCAACATAATAACAATTACAATCATAATGGTCTATTTATAATAGACTTATCTTGTTGACTAAGATTACATGATAAAGGAAACTACTAAATAGTTGACCAAGAAAATATAATAAAGGAAACTAGTAAATATTAATAAGAAACTATTAAATAGGTTCTTATCAATATATGCCATAAAAGGAAACTAAATAAATAATAATTAATAATTATAATATAGGATCGTATTATTACTCCGCCCCACAAAAACACCTTGTCCTCACGGTGCTCCTTTGAAATCTTGAGCCACGTCGGGATCCCAAATTTGTCTTTGATTTCCCTTGTAGTGTAAAATCGGATAAACAAGTCGAGGAGGATGTTGCCTGACCCTTTGTACATTCAGCCCAAGAAAACGGATGTTCCCACGTGCAACACCCGATGATGTCCCAGCCTAAGCATTACTACAGATTGGATACTTTTAGGTCTTCTGGTTCGATCAATTGTAACAATAAACTTTCTCCAGAACAACCTTGCCTTGACCTTCCTCGCCTTGACCCTGTTAGGAATCCGTTGATTTAATTGGACTCCCAAAAAATCGAATTGTTCCTCGTGATCAACCTCTTCCTTTATTGCTGCTTTTATCGATCTGTGAAGCTTTTCAGTCTCCAGTGAATAATCTCTCGGATCCATAGTGTTCTGATGAACAGTACCCGATAAACAGTAACAGTGAATTATTATTATTATTATTATTATTTTTTTTTTGAAAACCCTAGAATCGAAACAGCTCTGATACCAATTGATACGAACCGAATCGATTAAAGAGATAAAAGAACAAATAAACAAGATAAATGGTCTATTTTGATGAGATAAACCAACCCCCCAATGGTTTATATTAGTGAGATAAACCGACTCCCCAATTGATTAGCAAATCAATATTCTTTATCATTCAACATAATAACAATTACAATCCTAATGGTCTATTTATAATAGACTTATCTTGTTGACTAAGATTACATAATAAAGGAAACTACTAAATAGTTGACCAAGAAAATATAATAAAGGAAACTAGTAAATATTAATAAGAAACTATTAAATAGGTTCTTATCAATACTCCCGCCCCCAAAAACACCTTGTCCTCAAGGTGTAGCGTCTAAATCTTGAACACTCTAATTCCAGGATCCCAAATCATCCTTTGTTCAAAGAGAGGTCCATACAAAACATGTTGTTCCAGCTGCAAGCCAAAAATCATAATAGAATAGAATTCCAGCCCACTTCTCTTGTAATTGCTTCCTAACATTTCCCGCACAAGCTTTTCAATTTCATCTTTTTGCACTTGAGGATAACGATAGGGTCGTATGCTAACGGGTGTCGTCCCTTCTCGTAAGTTGATAGCATGCTCATGTGCACGGGTTGGGGGTAATCCAAACGGCATGTTAAAGACATCTTCAAACTGAAGTAGTAGTTTTTTAAACGGCTCTGTATTCACCCCTTGATGGCTTGATTTATGCGCATCCAACTCCTTCAATTCCACTAAGTAACATTCTGCGTTTGCCTTTAGTGATTTCTCCATAGCTTTTAAAGATAATTTGGATCGACATAAACTCGGATCCCCACATAAGGTTACTTCACCTAAACCGACCATAAACTTCATTGTTAACAATTTCCAGTTCATTTTAACATCCCCCAAAGTTTGTAGCCACTTAATTCCTAAAATTGCATCAGTGCTACCAAGTTCCAACGGTAAGAAATCTTCGAAGACTTGTATCTCTGGAAATACCACAACTAAGCCCTTGCAAATTCCTTTACTTCTTGTAGTTTCTCCATTACCAAGAGTTACATTAAATGTTCCCGAATCACTAACTGCAAGTCTTAGTTCTTCTACTATTTTTGACGAAATAAAATTGTGTGTTGCTCCACAATCAATCAAAACCGCTACTTCTCGATCTCCAATCTTCCCGCGTAGTTTCATCGTACGATTTGGAGTAAATCCCATTACAGAATTCAAAGACACCTCAACCATGTCAAGGTGTGCATGATCTGTTGCCATTTTCAACTCCTCCCCGTCCTCCTCTTCATATTCCTCTTCTTCATCGACCAACAACACCTGTAGTGAACGACTCGCACAAATATGACCAGGCCCGAACTTCTGATCACATTTAAAACACAACCCTTTTGATCTTTTATCAGCTAATTCTGCTTCTGTTAATCTTTTAAACTGACTTACCCGTCCAGTGCTGCTAATTCCTCCTTTATTACCTGTTGATGCAGTAGATAACAAGGTTCGAGTTGAGCTTGTTGTGTTATTTTTATAACCAGAAAAGTTTGAAGTTGTTCCGCCTGAACGATAAGACCCTCCTCCACGTGCTCCGATGTCAAAACCTTTGTTTTCTTCGATTGTAACTGCTAGTATCATGGCATGGTTCAAACCTTCGGGACGCATAACTCTAACTGATGCTCGTAAATCAGGCTTAAGACCTTTAATGAAAGTTGCTTCAAGTACTTGTTCCGACACACCCACCAATTGTCCCGCTAACTTTTCGAATAGAGCCACATACGCCCGAGCCGTTCCGTCCTGTGTTATAGTCAAAAACTGTTCAAACAGATTACCTTGTTGCGTTTGTTGGAATCTATTTAATAACCGCCTTTTCAATCCTTCCCATGAACGAAACGGTGATCTCCCTTCACTCCAACAGTACCACGATAATGCTTCACCTTCTAAACATAATTCAGCGACTTGTAACTGTTCCAATGCTTCAACTCCTTGGATTTTAAAAAATCTTTCCATTCTATAAATCCACCCGTAAGCATCCTCACCATCAAAGATTGGCATCTTTAATTTTTTAAACCTGTAATCATTCGCTTTAAAAATTGTTCCAGCAGTAAGTGTCTTTTGTCGTACCAATTCATTATCATCACCAAGCCCTGAGTTCACTTTTCTATTGATCTCATTCAAAACCGAACTAGTTCCAAACTCAACTCTCTTTGATCCCAAAGAATTAACACTCTCCTTTGGGTTCTTTTTCTCCCCAGCAGCACTTGTTTCAAATATCTCGAAGCCAAGATCATCATATGAACGAAAACCTTTAGTTGATTCAACTTCATCTGAATTTTTCTTCATCAATTCAGTCATCATTCTCATCATCTCTTCCTGCATCTTTATTGACTGCTCATGACGTTGATTTAACTGCTCATGACGTTGATTTGTCTGCTCATGACGTTGATTAGCCTCTAATCTCATAGCCGCCAATTCATTCTCCAAAGTTGTTAAACGGCCATTCGTGTTTTCTTGAAACTGGTTGAATTCGAGCTCCAAATCAGCAGCTCTAACCATTGTTGATCTTGGTTGTGGATCGTTGCTCTGATACCAATTGATAAGGTTGGAACCGAAATCAATTGATAAATCAGGAAACGATTAAATTATAATAAGCAAAAGTTCAACGAAACAAATAAAAAGATAGTACCTCCCTGTTATTTGAGAAAACAAGTAAACTCCCTAGATGTCGACTCGCCAAATTCGTACCCTAACTTATGACTCTAAAACCCCTATTTATAATAAACAACTAACTTGGAAAACAAGACATTGCATAATAAGGAAAGAATATAAAATAATAAACCCTCGCTCTTTTATTACTAACAATTCAGCCCCTCCACTTATTTCTAGGACGCTTCTGATAAGTTTCTCTGAACCGGGTCTTATCAAATTGATACTTTTGGGTGCTATTTTGCTGCCGTAGGTGACTAAAAAACCATTGCACTGGGCGCATCTGATGCATTTAATAGACAGCTGATCCCGTTGCACTTGAGATACCTGTAAGTTTAGTATTTTGTCTTGATTTTGTATTTTCCAAGTTAGTTTTCGACTCAAGTCAACATTAGTTTGACGCTTGAAACTTCCTAGGTCCTATATAATAACCTCTTGAATAACTATAGACAAAAAACTGAGTTTTGGACAGAAAATCATGTCAATTACATGTCATTAACATTTCTAAACCGACACGTTACAGTGTCATTCTGTTGTTTCAAATAAGTTGTCATGTTAGTTTATTTGATCAAAAATAATGATGAATACAACCGTATTACATTATTTTTACAAATATTTTTGTTGAGACATGTTATTTATTTTGTATTTCTGAATTGAATAATATGAACGACAATAATTACAGGGATGAGGTGTCGATGTAACTTTCATTATAGACTTCCTTTTTTGGCGGAAGTTCTTTAAATCATAATGATTCATTATACTATTATATTAAAGATTGAGATTCTCATCCCGAGGCAGCCATTAATGCAATTAAATCGCTACCCATCCAACCCGCCCCTTACCCGATCTCATTATTTTTGTTTCTCACCGACTCATGATTTTCTCAAAATCACACACGTATGAGGTACGTGTCTATTCTCTCCCACAAACACCATTATCTCATGATCTCTCACACACAAGTTTCTTCTCCACAGATTCACAAACCCAGAAGCTACCAAGATCCTAGATAACATAAACCTTAAATTCATCATGAGGAAGAAGATAAGTGTAATAACACCCACAGATTCATGTAAGTTTTTTTTTTCTCTCTCTCATCAAACCTGTAATCCCACCGCTTCCCCAACACACACAAACACACACACACACACTAAATTCAATCAAGAACACCGAAGGTAAGAATACTCTCAGTTTAGTTTGATCTATTGGGTTGTGAAAATTTGATTTAGAAAAGCCCATTTTGGGTGGTGCTAAACAAAGTAAATCGGCAGTTGCATAATTAAAAGGTATGTTTTTGGTAAAGATTTTGGGTGTTATTGATTTGTGTAATTTCTATAATGATTGAAGTGTAATTTTTTATGTTTCAGGATTGTGGGGGGCAAATCAACAATTTTCATAATTTTTAAAATTGTTGATTTGAGCAGTTGAGCTTCTTTTCTTTATAATGTCTGATGATTATTCATCTTCTAAAAAGAAGGATGATTATTTGGTCGATATTTGTGGTCAGGTATTATGTTTAATTTTTGTTGATATTTATTTTTATATCAAGTTTTAGTCTTTATTGATTATATGTTTGGAAATGGTTAATTATCTTGATTTGGGGTATTGATTTTTGAAAGTGGTCATGTGTGTATTAGTACTTTTTAAAAAATATATAAGCATCTTGGAGTATTTAGATGAAATGAAAAAAAGTATTGGTATATGCTTATTTTGAACTGCTTATAGGTAACAAATATTAGTCAAGTGTTTGAAAGATGGTTCTGAATGTATGACATATTGTTAATTGATGAAATGGGTTGAAGTAATTAGATAAAATGTTTAAATCCCAATCAAGTATAAAATAGCTGTAGTTGAACATAGCGAGATAATGAAACATAATGGAAATATGATAGCACATAAGTTCATATTGCCTATGAATTCTAAAGTGGTCTGATATGTCTTCTTTCTATT
>BQNB010026391.1:0-58656 GCA_026074375.1 Tanacetum coccineum | reverse complement strand
TGAGATGATCACACTCAATAGATTGATTACCAATACCTCATAAACACATAAAAACACATATAAACACATAGAATCACATAAACCAAACTTTGCAACATACACAAAAGTCAACACTAACGGTTTGACTAACCTGCTCAAGTCATGGTTGTCACACATAGTTAACATAGAACGTAAACAAATAAACATACGGAATAGCAATCAAGCTACGTGAAGAATCAGAGCTTCTTATGTGTATGTAATAATATCGTGCGATCTCGAAAACTTCCAAGTTACTAAAGTAAGTAACCTCTACATGTATCCGCACTATACGTTAACCAATATCACCCGAATGCTAGTTCCACGAACCAACGAATACTGAATACTACAAGTAGTCGAACTCAAACACCTTTCCCGTAGGGGGTGTTAGTTTCGTCGACTACAAGGAGAAGAAAAGAAGAAGGGATGAGAATAATGAGCTAGGGGATCCTCTATTTATACAAGATATAAAGCCCTCAAGTTTACCTATCCCACCGATGTGGGATAAACTACTTTTCCCTTTCTTATAGCCTAGGCCAGTCAAACCTTAACCCAAACAACCCTTTGGATTGACTTTTTGACTTTTCTTATTATTATGTATAATTATATTTAATTACACATTAATTAAAAAGCATTATAGTTAATTATTCGTAAACAAACTTAATTAATGACCGTTAGTATTCTATCGTTGGAATATTAATATATATAATAAATATACATTTATATTATTATATACACTAATCGAGTATTAAATACATATATAATAAATATACACTTATATTATTATATATATACCAATAGAGTGATATCTAAGTGTTTACGTGTGAGACCCCGTAGGCTCATGTATTTTCAGCTGTATAAATATCCGTATGACATGAGCACAAACCAACAACTCCTACTTGCGAGTGTATCATTCATATAATAAACTATACTAACATTGACGAATAGTCTAGCAACATCATCAATGCTCCCAGATATACATGAGTATGAAGTTTTGGTAAACAACTCAGTCTTCCATGGTTTTAGGTTAGTCATATTCCTTTGTTTCAGATACTGTGTTAAATATGGATATGGATCAATAGTCATTCCATAGTTTAACGATTCTATTTCTCGCTTCTGTATTGATCATGATTACCAAACGTAAAAAGAATCATCTTAACTACACTTTGGGCGCGGCCACGCAAACATCTGATCAATCCAACGAGGGGACAAGTAAGTATCTTACTCCCAAACATAAGGAGGAACAAGTTTTATTTTGACTACAAGTGTCCATCATGTACTTCAAAATATTTCTGAAAATAGCCCTTATAACTACCTTGTGACAGTATAGTGGTAGACTATAATCAAGAAATGCTATACATACATGCAAAACCCGCTTGCATCTTAAGTCTAAGGATAAACATAACTTTCATCATATGTGTAATACACCCAATGACGTTGATACATAAAGTGATCTACACAGGTGGGGTATCCAATATTCAACCACATTGAATAACATGTGAAGTTAGCAGAATCATCTTTACATATTCTCCATAATATAACCAAACACTCACATTTGTCGTATCTTAACAATATTCCCATATTGTTAACTGAAAATGGACATAGTTTAGAATAAATAAATTTATTCAATGATTTAAACATGCAAATATAGAACACAATAGTATAAATGAAAACGATCATACCTCGTATATCAATTCATTGTTTAATACAACTGCTTACAGTTCCATTATCCAAATACCATATAAGATCCGTGCATGACGATCCTAGTTAAATGTCTTATCCACAATTAGTGATAAGGCATAGGTTCCATGAATAAATCAACCAGGTCATGATCTTGTGGGACTTTGAGAATACTTATTTCAAAAATTCACAAATAGTAAAGTACTTTGAATAATTATGATGATTGTTATTTTGTAAGTGTGCACTCACCTATAAGTATTAGTCACATTACATTTCATAAGATGTATACTTACAACATCCTAATGAAAACAATCATCTCCACAGTTTTTCAAACCATAAAGCATTCTAAATCTTTAAATATAGTATGATGCAACTATGCTTTTTAAACCAAGCATATGTAGTCAGCAATGTTAGCATATAAGATGCAAACTTGCTTCTACAAAGATTGAGTATCATCTTAATTTAAAACAAGCACTAGTGTATACTAACAACACTATGCTAAACCACCGTAAATTCTGAACACTTCTTTACTATGATTATCACAATGTATATCCACAGTATCTTCATTATTAATTCTAGGAATGAATTCCTAATTTAAACATTAAACATAATGTTCCTTCTAATATCTTTCAATTAGATTCCAATGTTTTCAAATCATCTTACATTTATGCGAATCATACAACTAATCCCATACGCAATATGATGTCCATAATGAATCATATAGTGGGACTTAAGGCCTTCATTCATGTGTTAAATCTCACCAAGTGAGATATATCATTCGAGTTACACTCAATGATATTTCATATTGTACTTAGACTTTATTCACCACATATGTTTAATGTATCAAACATATCATACCAAGGTTTCATGTTTTGTTTCCTAAAATTCTTACAATAAACTTTATTTCAATCCAAGGGATAAAATCACTTAGATAAATAATTTGTTTCTAATTATGTTCAGTAACATAATCTATTTTAGAAAAGTAAAACCAAATTTACTCCCACTAGCTTTGAGTATGAGCTATCTTTATAATTAAAAATCAAATCCAACAAGTGATTAATTTAATAATTAAACTTAATATTATGCTCATTAGATACGTGCTTTTAATCCATACTTGGATTCTAGCATTTTTGTATACTTTCTAAAGATTATAATTTGGATTCATAAAACCTCATTTGATTACATATCGTCCTCGCTAGGTAATCATTCAATAAAGAGTTCTTGAAATCCAACTTGTCATATTTCTTTCCAAGAAAACAAGTATGCCAATCAAATCATCTTTATATATTTAAAGTTCGTAAATGAAGAAGTTTTAATCATAGTCAATTACTTGTTTATGAGTAAACACTTATGTCATTTGACGTGCAATAAATATGTATACAATATTGTCCCTATGAGTATTCTCTAAAAGGAAACTCATTTAAACCTCATCATTAAACCGATAGGTTAAAGATAAAACAAATTCTAAGAATATGATTATCTTTTTTTGGACAACATCTATTCATTCATAGTTTTTGAGTCATTCATTAAATCTAAGATCTAATAATGCATCTCTTATGATTAGCAGGTTCATTGTGATCCTTTAACTCATAATCCTCACTATTGATATAGAAAACATATCACGGGGTATCCTTACGGATCTATGAATATAAGTAACATTATTCTAAGGTTCATCATTTTTATGTTTTGCCTTAGTATGACATTTGCTAGTGCATTTAGAAGGTTTATGTATCTTCTTCTTGAAGTAATTTAAGACCTACATCACTCCCACTCGCTTTTAGTAAAGTGAGACTCTCACTCGCTTCTTGTACATTTTAGACTATTTTTAAATAACTCAGCATGACGAGCAACAAAAACTTTATTCTCGTGTGGGTTGTAGAAATGGTATCCCATTGTTTCCTTTGGGTATCCAACAAAAAACACTTAACAATTCTAGGCATTTGTCAATAATAATCTCCAAGAGATTTTTACCAAATTTAGAACTTCAATCAAGACACAATGAGATTCATCTCATTTTATCTTAATTAACCTTCTAGGTTGGAGTCTTATTGGGTATATCCATGACATACTCAATTATCTAACCTTGATTTCTTTAGGAGTTAAATAAGCTAAGGTCATCATGAATCAAAACAATATATAGTTTGATTTCCTTTGTTGGACATACCATAAAACTGTGGTATTCCAATAAGATTGATCTTATACTTTATGGCTTTTCTTATTATACCAACTTAAGTTAAAACGTAATGGTATCAATAGTATTACTAAGCCAATTGCATCCTTTTTATAAGTGTTTGATCAATTCAACGACTTAATGTGTATGTTACTAACAAGTAGACATAAACATCCAATGTATTACTATTCATTACTGCCTTCGTCCCAAAAAAAGTGTCTACCTTACTATTTATGTTTGTCCCAAAAAAGTGTCTAGTTTTTATTTTTAGATAGTAATAATGACTTGTTTTTCTACTTTACCCTTATAATCAAAACACGCATTAATTACTCATTTCTAATTTCTATATTAACTATGATGGTAAAAATCACTTTTTATCAATCAAAACTAGCATTAATTACACATATCATAATTTGTCCAATTTTTGTTTGTGGACACTCTTTTTGGGACGGAGGGAGTATAAGTCTTTTCACAAGTAAAAGACTTCATGTACATGTCTTAAGAAGACATAACAATTATTAAACTAAAGTAAAAATGAGTGCCAAATAATGGTCTCAATAGTAATTTCAAGTTAATTTCAAACTCCATGTTTATGATTTCTAAGAAAACATAATCATGTAGCTTACCTTTTTATCTTGACATATTCTTTTAATAGGGATACATACATTAAATGTGTAGGAGTCTTAGTAAAGAAATGGTTTTTTTCTTTGCAGTCAAGAGAAACCATTAGTCATATTGTTCTAAGTTGTTCCTTGCACACAATAAAGATTTCTCCCACTTGTGCATGGTACAACTTCTTTGCATAAAACAACACCACATTAGATAGTTTATTTGTATCGACAATTTGGCAGTGTCAAGCTCATAGCTAGTGTATATAGAACTCCATCTATTAATAAGGAATCGTGCATAACTATCAAAGATAACATTAAACGAAAGTGACATATCAAAGGCAACAAGTTTTAAAATATATTATACGGTGATTCTTACTAAATGAAGATCTTTCACACTTGGAAAGTATTTTATTATTTCAAGCCAAGCCAGAAATAAAGTAGGATGCTTATGAGGAAACAACTCATAACTCCTACTAAATTTGACAACATTTCAAGTTCGTCATTTTCGTTTATAAAATGCATTACTCCCACTCGATTTGACAACATTGTGAGTGTTTCTTCACTAGTGAAAGTAATTTTCAATTTATCTTTCCATTTATTGAATGTCTACTCATTATTGCTAATGTTCTTAGATATTCAAGGAAGTGTGTTCAAGTTCTAGCTATCTTAGCTATTTCATTAACTTGAAAAATTAGCATGCAATTCCTCCTTTATCCGCTCTTTACACCAAGGGTGTATAGCGTCTCTTACTGGTTTCATGGAAATAGCTATAGACACGAGATCTCTAGTTATTGCCTTTTCTAGTATTGTGGTGACATTTTCATCTTCCAATCAAACCTCATAAATATGTCTTGTTTACAACACGATATTTTTAATCTTGATAGCTATAGACACAAGTTCTCTAGTTATCCAAGTTTCTTATTATGATTCAAATATTTCAAAACCAAATAAGGATATTGAAGCAATCTTGAAACAATAAGAAGTCCAATTTACATAACATGTAAGTTTGGTATGAGTTCGAATAGAATTTAGGATAATTCTGTCATTCCTATTATAACCTTTTTCCATAAGTAAAAAAGTATAGGAAATAGTCTTTCTTTTCCTTAGGAAAATTAGACACAGTTTGTCTTCCATAAGTAAGAACAAACTTTTGTTTACGGTATCGTTGCATTAATACATTAAAAGAACTTGCAAAGTTCATTTCAGTATTTTCGATAATCCATCCCTTAAAAAATAACTATCCATGTTTATATGAATAAATAATTAATCTTTACAAGGGTCTAGGATCCAACTTGACGTTCTACCATTAATGCAGTTGATCTACTAGAAATGGTAAACTCAAAAGGTCATATGCGGGAGATAATTGCCAACCTGAGCAACTCTTAGCCTGTATGGGGCACAATGCATCATAATCCAGAATTACAATGTCAAGTAGCATGTTTAACCCCATCTTATGCCTCGGGTCGAAGTTCTGAACAACCATACTCGATATAAGTCGTCAAATACAAAATTAGTAATTATACAGTCTCAGGTCTGACCATACGATTGTTGTATTACCTTGTTTTGCAATTCACCTAAGACCGTCTCAGAGTAAAAAAACAAACTCAAGTGATTTCATACTTAGATGAAAAATGACTTAATTTTAAGGGTATAAATATTTCGATAAAAATAAAGTTACCAAAATTGTGTATAAGAAAGCATGCATACAACCTTATAAGACTAGTAATTTTAAAACTTTCCATTTTCGTTTTAAATTTTCTATAAATAGAAATCCTATAATTTTATAAACCACATGCCATTTATAAAATTAGGGTTACCATGTTTACAATATTTCTATGTATAAGTAACATTACTACGGACAAGGTTAAATCCCCATGAGATATAATCAAATCCTAGATAGATACCAACAAGGATTTATTCCATCTTTAGTAATTATTACGACATACCATAAATATTGTTAAAAGGTTTATGTAAAATTTGTTTATTTTTTGCGTTGTTCCGTCGTGGGTTCCCTTGCGGAAACCACTAAACCCCTGCGTTATAGAACGTTTGTAATTTTTTTTACAAATTTACGTATATAGTTCATGATTTAGCAAAGTGCATGTATCAAATATACATACAATAAGCATTTTAATCATGTGCTTTTAGTCCGTATTAATTTTGAAAATCAATTTTTGCATAATTATAAAAGTGCCATTTATAAAACATGCAAACCATATTTACCAAAATTAATCATACTAAACAAGAATCATTTACGCAATTAAAACATTCAATTCAACTAAGGTCTTTCATACTTTAGCAATTAATCAATTAATTCACGTAATGATCTCATGCATACTGTTAGACTACGCATGCATATAATATATATTAAGCTTCATAACCATGGTTTACATGCATGTAAGCCATGGTTGACAATGTATAACAAGATAAATAAGAGACAATATATATTAAATCTAAAACGTAAACAACCAAATAATGAGCGAATTAGATATCATGTAAAATATGTTCATATTTTATTTCCTTATTTATGTGACATAATTAAGGCAAGTATTATTTCTCTAAATAATTTCCTAAAATATTTTTCACATAAAGGCAAGAAAATAATTTCATATATGCGACATTTTTTACTTAATTTTACGTTTTTATGTAATTACTACGCTATATAACCTGGCTCTGATACCACTGTTGGAAATCGTGGTCTATAAAATCTAATATTACATTAATATTATGCGAGCTACGCAGCGGATACAGATCACATATAGCATACATAATTAACATAAAACGTAAACAAATAAACATACCGAATAGCAATCAAGCTACGTGAAGAACCGGAGCTTCTTCTGTATACGCACGTGTATTTAATAATACCGTGCGATCCCGAAAACTTCCAAGTTACTAAAGTAAGTAACCTCTACATGTATCCACTCTACACGTTAACCAATATCTCCCGAATGCTAGTTCCACAAACCAACGAATACTAAATACTACAAGTAGTCGAACTCAAACGCCTTTCCCGTAGGGGGTGTTAATTTCGTCGACTACAAGGAGAAGAGGAGAAGAAGGGATGAGAATAATGAGCTAGAGGATCCTCTATTTATACAAGATATAGAGCCCTCAAGTTTACCTATCCCACCGATGTGGGATAAACTCCTTTTCCCTTTCTTTTAGCCTAGGCCAGTCGAACCTCAACCCAAACAACCCTTTGGATTGAATTTTTGAATTTTCTAATTATTATGTATAATTACATTTAATTACACATTAATTAAAAAGCCTTATAGTTAATTATTCATAAACGAACTAATTAACGACCGTTAGTATTCTATCGTTGGAATATTAATATATATAATAAATATACATTTATATTATTATATACACTAATCGAGTATTAAATACATATATAATAAATATACACTTATATTATTATATATGTACCAATAGAGTGATATCTAAGTGTATACGTGTGTGATCCCGTAGGCTCACGTATTTCCACCTGTATAAATATCCGTATGACATGAGCACAAACCAACACCCTTCATCCCCATAATGTTCTTGTTACTCCAAATATAATTAAAAATCTCATTTATGTACGTCAGTTTACTAGAGACCGTAATTGCAATATTGAATTTGACGCGTTTGGGTTTTCTGTGAAGGATTTCCTGACTCGTCATATCCTCCTTCGATGTAACAGCTCAGGCGATCTCTATCCAGTCACCAAGCCGTCAACCTCTCAAACTGCTTTCCTCTCAGCTAGTGCATCCATGTGGCATCAACGCCTCGGTCACCTGGGTGATGAAGTGCTACGCTCTATTGTCTCTCGTCAGTTTATTTCATGTAATAAAGAAAAGTCGTCACATATTTGTCATGCGTGCTAGCTTGGCAAACATGTAAAGCATCCATTTCACTCTTCAGATTCTATTATTGAACATTGCTTTGATATTATTCATTCTGATTTATAGACATTCCCCATTGTTAGTTCTAGTGGTTTTAAATATTATGTCTTATTTCTCGATCATTTTTCTCATTATCTATGGATATATCCCCTTCGTTCTAAATCTGACATGTTCGATAATTTTTTACATTTTCGCACTTATGTCAAAAATCAATTTACATGTGAAATAAAAAGCTTCCAATGTGATCATGGTGGTGAGTTCGATAATAACCGACTCCAGAACCTTTTTGTCAAAAATGGCACTCAATTTCGCTTCTCTTGCCCAAAAACCTCTCAACAAAATGGCAAGGCGGAACGAATGATACGCACAATCAATAATATCATTCGTACTCTACTATTTCAAGCACATCTTCCCCCCACTTTTTGGGTCGAAGCTCTTCATATGGCGACCTACCTTCTAAACCTTTTACCATCTACCGCAATTCAAAACGAAGTACCTTTCACACGCCTATTTAACAAACAACCCGATTACTCCCGTTTACGAATATTTGGGTGTCTATGCTACCCTCACCTTCACTCCCCTCACAAACTTGCCCCACGAGCCACTCCATGTATATTTTTAGGCTATCCCGCTTACCATCGTGGTTTCCGTTGTCTAGACCTCGAAACAAACAAAATCATATTGTCTAGGCACGTCACCTTTGATGAAACCTAATTTCCATACAAGTCCATGACACCATCATCTCCACCCTCGTATCAATTCCTTGAACCTACGCCTTCCTCCTCCTTACTTCACCACACCACTATGCTTTTTAAACCAAGCATATGTAGCCACCAATGTTAGCATATAAGATAAAAACTTGCTTCTACAAAGATTGAGTAAGCATCTAATTAAACAAGCACTAAGTGTATACAAACAACACTATCCAAACTACCCATAAATTTATGACACTTCTTTAATAATGTTTGATATCACAAAAACCAAGATTAGTTGATCTAATGATCTTACTTATGATTATTCACAATGTATATCATAGGTACTTCATAAAATTCTAGGAATGAATTCCTAATTTAAATATTAATCAGAATGTTCATTCTAATATCTTTCAATTAGATTCCAATGTTGTCAAATCATTTTACATTCATGAAAATGATACAACAAATCACATATACAATATGATGTCCATAATGAATCCTTTAGTGGGACTTAAGGCCTTCATTCATGTTTTCAATCTCACTAAGTGAGATATATCATTCGAGTTACACTCAATGATATTTAATATTTTACTCGGAATTAATTCACCACGTATGTTTAATATATCAAACATATTATTTCAAAGTTACATGTTTTATTTCCTAAAATACTCACAAGAAAACTTTATTTCAATCTAAGGGATAAAATCTTAGATAAATAAATTGTTTCTAATAATGTTTAATAACATAATCTATTTTAGAAAAGTAAAAACAAATTTACTCCCACTAGCTTCGTGATGTACTCATGAGCTATCTTTATAATTAAAAAATCAAATCCAACAAGTGATTAATTAAACTTAAGATTATGCTCTTTAGATGTGTGCTTTTAATCCATACTTGGATTCTAGCATTTTTGTATACTTTCTAAAGATTATATTTGGATTCATAAACCTCATTTGATTTACATATTGTCCTCGCTAGAAAATCAATAAAATAAAGAGTTTTTGAATCCAACTTGTCATTTTCTTTTCAAGAAAACGAAGTGATACAATCTAAATCATCTTTATAATTTAAATTTCATAATGAAGAAGTTTTTAATCGTCAGTCAATTACTTGATTATGAGTAAACACTTATGTCATTTGACGTGCAATAAATATGTATACAATATTGTCCCTTTGAGTCTTCTAAAAGGAAACGCATTATAATACCACATCATTAATCGATAGGTTAAAGAATAAACAATCTCCAAGAAATATGATAATATTCTTTGGACAACATCTTTTCATTCATAGTTTTTGAGTCATTAATATAAATCTTAAGATCTAATAATGAAACAATCTCCTAAATGGTTTAGCAATAGTCATTGAGATCGTTCTCATAACTCATTAATCCTCATCATTGACATAGAAAACATATCATGAGGTATCCTTGCGGATCTATAAATATGAGTAACATTATTCTAAGGTTCATCATTTTCTTGTTTTGCCTTAGTATGACATTCACCAGTACGTTTAGAAGGTTTATGTATCTTCTTCTTGAAGTAGTTTAAGACCTACATTACTCCCACTCACTTTTAGCAAAGTGAGACTCCCACTCGCATCTTGTACATCTGAGACTGTTTTCAAATAACTCAGCATGACGAGCAACAAAAACTTTGTTCTCGTGTGGGTTGTAGAAATGGTACCCCATTGTTTCCTTTTGGTATACACTTAACAGTTCTAAGCATTTGTCAATAATAATCTCCAAGAGGTTTTTACCAAATTTAGAACTTCAATCAAGACATAATGAGATTCATCTCATTTTGTCTTAATTAACCTTGTAGGTTGGAGTCTTATTGGGTATATCCACGACATACTTAATTATCTAACCTTGATTTCTTTATGAGTTTAAATAAGATAAGGTCATCAGAAAACAGAAACAAATATCAATATATAGTTTGATTACCCTCGTCGGACATACCATAAAACTGTGGTATTCCAATAAGATTGATCTTATACTATTATGGCTTATCCTATTATACCAACTTAAGTTAAAACGTAATGGTATCAATAGTGTTACTAAGCCGATTGCATCCTTTTTATAATTCTTTGATCAAGTCAACGACTTAATGTGTATGTAATATCAAGTAAACATAAACATCTAATATATTACTATTCGTTATAAGTCTTTGACTAAGTCAATGACTTCATGTACATGTCTCATACAATAAGACATAACAAGTTAACTTTTTACTTTATGTTATAAGTCTTTGTACATATCTTAAGAAGACAACAATTATTAAACTAAAGTAAAAATGAGTGCCAATAATGGTCTCAATAGTAACTTCAAGTAATTTCAAAGTCTAATGTATTATGATTTTCCCAAGAAAAACATAATCATGTAGCTTACCTTTTTATCTTGACATACTCTTTTAATAGGGTTACAAATACATTATATGTGTAGGAGTCCTAGTAAAGTAATAGTTTCTTACTTTAAAGTCAAGAGAAACCATTAGTCGTATTGTTTTAAGTTGTTCCTTGCACATAATAAAGATTTCTCCCACTTGTGTAGGGTACAACTTCTTTGCATAAAACAACACCACATTAGATAGTTTGTTTGTGTTGGGAAATACAAGTCAAAAGGTCAAAGTACTGCTAAGTCAAAAGGTCAAAGTACTGCTAAGTTAAAAGGTCAAAGTACTGCCTGCTTAGTAAGGGAAAGTCGAAGTACTGCCTTTAATATAGGAACTTTAAAGGATTGAACAGTTACATTAGTAGTTATCATGTAACAGTTAAATTAGTGATTAGTATTAATTAGTATTTGTGTCATACAATGACTGTACACCTACTAGAGTTATCCTATGGTTTATAAAAGATCTCTAGAAGGCATTAGGATGACACAACAAGAACAACAACAAAAGGCATTAGTTAGAAGTTATAGTATTGTTAATAAGGGATCTCAACATAGCGATGATTCAAAAGGGTTATAATAGAAATCGTTGGATAAACTATTGTGTGTTCTTCTTGATACTGTTAACTAGTTTCCGCATAGTTAATTGTATTACATCAGTGTTTCATTGTTATCGACTTGGATTTATTCAAGGAGAGCAACCATCCTTTACAGCAAAAGGCTTATTATACTAAGGTATATCGATCCTACAAGTGGTATCAGAGCCTGTGTAGAGACTCTGATCTAGAAGAACATTAATCATTCGAAATCTTTTCAAACCCTAAAAGATGTCTGAAGCTGAACCTATCCCTCCCACCTCGTCCGTCACTGCACTAAGAATCCCAATGATCAAGAAGGGTGAATATGACCTATGGTCTATGAAGATGCGACAGTATATTGCTATCACTGATCATATACTATGGGATATAATCACCAATGGAGACCAAGCCACAACTGATCCTGCATCCTCGTCAGCACCAAAAACTTCACTTGCTGCCAACGCAAGAAGAAACAATGAGAAAGCTCTTAACATTTTGCTTTCTGCAATTCCTGATAGACATCTTCTTAGTTTTCATGATGCCACAGATGCAAAAACCTTATGGTCAGCCATAAAAGCAAGATTTGGAGGAAATGAAGCATCAAAGAAGATGCAAAAGAATCTTTTGAAACAACAATTCGAGACGTTTACTATCGGATCTAGAGAAGAGCTAGATTCAGCATACGAAAGGTTTCAGAACATTCTTAGTATTTTGAATTATATGATGCAAAGTGACCAATGAAGATGCAATTTGAAAGTTTCTAAGAAGCCTACCAACTGTGTGCATGTAGTTGCTACGAAGATTCGTGAACCTGGATTGGATGAATTTGGAGTTTGATGATCTCTACTAAACAACTTGAAGGTTTAATGGAGCATGAATTGAAGGGTGTTTCAATTCAAACTCACAAATATTGCTTTTCTGTCCACTTAGTCACAAGGCAGTACTTGAAACAAAGTACAGCTGACCCAGCAAATTATCTCAAAAGGATATACTCAGAGCTCCCTCAATCAAGGTGCAAAACGCTCTAACTGTGCTTCCCACTCAGTATGAAATCATATCTCCTTCTTGTCCCAACAGCATCTATGCAACAACTCATGATGAAGAAGACCTGCTGCAAATGTGATGCGATGCTATGAAAAATTGAGACATTCGATGGCAGGTGGCTATGATAACAGCAAGGGATAAGAAGATTATGAGAAAAACAGGAAGACCCAATGACTCAACCAAAGAAATGGGATACAACTTTGCAAGTCAAAGAATGAAATGTTTTAATTGTCAAAAGTTGGGTCCATTTTGCTAGATAGTGCAGATTTGCTAATACAGGAAAACAGAGCAAATGGTCGTCAGAAAAGAGGAATGTGGCTATTGAAGATTTCAAACTCAAAAAGCCTTGGAGCAACAGACACAATGAAGGGTAATTGAACAGGAACCAAGGAAAATTGATGCTGAACATAGTGACATTTGCTATGATGCACTGACAAACTTGAAGAAAGATGATTCGAGCCTGGAGTTTTGAAATGCAGACATGTGTACTTTGAAAAGATGGACTTGGTGATTTTGACTGGAGCAACAATGCTGATGATGCACCAGTGTCTCTAGCCTTGATGGCTACAAACTCAGAGGTACCTTACTGTTCCAAATGTAGTAAATCTTATAAACAGTTACTTGCAAACTATCAAACTGAAAGAGACAAATTTTCAAAAGGCTAGTCTGAAAATTCTAAGATATCAAATGAGCTTAGATTACATTAGAATTCAAACTTAAAACACAAAAAAAATGAATCTGCTGGGTGATAATATGACAGATGGAATATGACTTAAAGGTCAGGGATTTTAAACTAGAAGAAAAACAAAAGGAACTAGATCAAGTCTTAAAAGAAAGAGATGATTTCAAGGTAAAACTTGAAAAATGGACAAATGCTTCTGTTCTTCAAAATGAAGTCCTAAACAAACAAAGATATTTGTCTGATAAATCATGTATAGGATTTGGGGTTGAATCTAGTAGTAGTGAGGATAGTGACAATTCATCTGGGAATACAAATTCGACTGAATCTTTGTATCCAAACTTTCAAAAGACAAAAGGATTCCATGCAGTACCTCCACCTACAGGTACTGTCATACCACCTAGGGCAAATGTCTCTTTTACAGGGATAGATGAACTAGCTATTAGGAATAAGGTCATTAATCAAGAGAAAACAAAGTCTAGTCAACCAGAAATTGATAGAAATAAAGTCCATTATTGAAGATTGGGTTGATAGAGTGATGAAGAAGACTGATTAAACTTTTCAGAAATCAAATGTAAAACTGTTGTGAACTCAGAAAATAGTGAAACATCTTTTGAAAATAGTCAAACCAGTGTTGGTCAAGGATCTAGGAAAAAGGGACTTGGGCACAAAAGGGGTAAAACATGTTTTGTATGTTACAGTCCTGATCACCTAATCAAAGACTGTGACCTACACGAAAGAACCTTCAAACAAACCCAAACCCATAAACCTAAGGGAACGCAGGGTTCAAGGGATACAAGACCAGTCTGGAACAACATCAATAGGGTGAACCATAGTAACTTCTCAGGAAACTCTAGGTACCCTCACCAAAAG
Organism: Tanacetum coccineum; assembly: GCA_026074375.1. Classification (NCBI taxonomy): domain Eukaryota; kingdom Viridiplantae; phylum Streptophyta; class Magnoliopsida; order Asterales; family Asteraceae; genus Tanacetum; species Tanacetum coccineum. The sequence continues at coordinate 44,035 of BQNB010026391.1, read as the reverse complement.
AGGTCTTTTATCCCATCAGCAGTACTTACAAGGGAAGGGTTGAAAAGTACTGCCAGACCAAAAATGACACGAACAGTACCTTCAAAAAGTACTGCTAATGTGTTTTATCAAGGTACTGCTAGACCAAGAGTACCACACGCAGTACTTTCACAAAGTACTGGTAGACCTTATTATCCAAGGATGGATAATATAAGACCTAGAACCTCAAGTTTTTCACCATCAACAAGGTCTTCTACCACAAGGACTCCTCACAGACCACAAAGACCCAAGAAAATTATGAAATCTATCTGGGTTAAGAAAGAAAGTACTGTTGGATCACAAACAGTACTTCCAAAAATTGTAAGTGTCAAAGGGAGTGCCATGATAAATCAAACATGGAGACCAAAAGGAGCTTATCTAGATTCTGTGAATAGGGATAATGGATCTTTACACACTCTCAACCATTTGAGTATGTAACTCATTTATGGTATCCAATCCAGTTATGACTTGGTCCCTAAAAGATCTAATTCTTTAAATTGTTTGTGCAGGGCAATCCAGAAGAAGATCTCAAAGATTATGCTATTATTGACAGTGGATGCTCTGGAAGTATGACAGGAGACAAGGACAAGCTGTCTGATTTTAAATAATTTAAAGGTGGTTATGTGGCTTTTAGAAATGATTCTAAAGGAGGAAGAATCTCAGGAAAAGGAACCATCAAGACATCCTGCTTAGACTTTGAGAAAGTTAGCTAGGTGGAGGAGCTTAAGTTCAATCTCTTATCTGTTTCTCAAATCTGTTATAAGAAGCAAATGTTCTCTTCACTGATACGGTAGTGTCTTATCTATCTCCAAAGTTTAATTCGTTGATGAAGAATTTGTGATACTTTAGGTAGCTCCTAGAAAGAATGATGTATACAGCCTGGATCTAAAGAATATCATTCCTTCTGGAGGAATAACTTGTTTGGTTGCAAAAGCAACAAAGGATGAAGTTGTCTTATGGCACAGAAGATTGGGGCAATTAAACTTCAGAACATTAACAAATGTTCAAGGCAATCTGGTTAGAGGTTTACCTTCCAAGACAATTCCAGCTTGAATCATTCATGTCTGTCATGTAGAAAGGGGTAAACACACATCTTCTTGACGAAGAAGAGTTGAAGAAAAGAACAGTCAGAGAACCTTTAGAATTGCTCCATATGGATTTATTTAGACCTGTTTCAGTAGAAAGTGTCAATAGGAAAAAATACTGTTTAGTGGTCACTGATGACTGTAGTAAATTCAGTTGGGTGTTTTTCTTGGCTTACAAGGATGAGACATATGATATGGCTCATGATCTGATTGTGGGTTTAGAAAACAGCTAAGCATAAAGTGATAGACATTAGGTGTGACCATGGAACAGAGTTCAAGAATCATTTAATGAATGAGTTTTGTGCCAAGAAAGGAATCAAGAGAGAGTATAGTATTGCAAGGACTCCACAGCAAAATGGTGTTGCTGAAAGAAAGAATAGGACTCTCATTGAAGCTGCTAGAACTATGCTAGCAGACTCTCTTTTACCTATTCAATTTTGGGCTGAAGCAGTCAATACTGCTTGTTATGTGCTTAATAGAGTTTTGGTGACTAAACCTCAGATGAAGACTCCTTATGAAATTTTGATGGGAAGATCTCCTAACAAAATGGGGGGGTTCATCAGTTTCATGAACCTTTTTTGGGGGTCCACTGACTACTCCTTAATACCCTAGATCAATTGGGTAAGTTTGATGGCAAGTCAGATGAAGGTTATCTGTTGGGATACTCTACTAGCAGCAAAGGTTTTAGAGTCTACAACAGGGTAACAAGAAAAGTTCAAGACTGTCTTCATGTAGACTTTCTTGAGAATCAGGAGAATCAAAAAGGCAAAGGTCCTGATTGGATGTTTGATCTTGAACTTCTAACTCCTTCAATGAATTACATTCCTGTAAGGAAAGAAAACTATGCTGATTCAGGAGGACAAGAAACAACTTATAATGATGTTGAAGATTTAGATGACCAGCAGTTTATTGTTCATGGTCCAAACATTCATGCAGTTCAAAATAAGCCGTCAGAGGAAACGTACTTGCTGACAAAGAAGTTCCATTGTCCTACTGAGGAACAAGCTCTACATGATAGCTTGTGATTTGATGAATCAAGAATCTATTGCTAAAGTTCATAATGATGCTCAAAGGAATGCTTTTGAAAAGGAAAAGAGGAGAATAACACTTGAAAAGGGAAAAGAGTGTGTCAACAGTAATTTCACTCTAAGTACTGCTAACGCACCTTCTCAAATTACTGGTAATACACCTACGGATTCTGATGATGATGTTCCAAAAGATGGTGTTTTCTATCTCAATTAAAACAAGCACTAGTGTATACAAACAACACTATGCCAAACTACCATAAATTATGAACACTTCTTTAATAATGTTTGGATATCACAAAAAACCAAGATTTGTTGATCATAATGATCTTACTATGATTATCACAATGTATATCCATAGTATCTTCATTATTAATTCTAGGAATGAATTCCTAATTTAAATATTAATCAGAATGTTCCTTCTAATATCTTTCAATTAGATTCCAATGTTGTCAAATCATTTTACATTCATGAAAATGATACAACAAATCACATATACAATATGATGTCCATAATGAATCCTTTAGTGGGACTAAAGGCCTTCATTCATGTTTTCAATTTCACCAAGTGAGATACATCATTCGAGTTACACTCAATGATATTTAATATTTTACTCGGACTTAATTCACCACATATGTTTAATGTATCAAACATATTATTCCAAGGTTTCATGTTTTATTTTCTAAAATACTTACAAGAAACTTTATTTCAATCTAAGGGATAAAATCTTACTTAAATAAATAAATTATTTCTAATTATGTTCAATAACATAATCTATTTTAGAAAAGTAAAAAAACAAATTTACTCCCACTAGCTTTGAGATGTACTCATGAGCTATCTTTATAATTAAAAAATCAAATCCAACAAGTGATTAATTAAACTTAAGATTATGCTCATTAGATGCGTGCTTTTAATCCATACTTGGATTCTAGCATTTTTGTATACTTTCTAAAGATTATATTTTGGATTCATAAAACCTCATTTGATTACATATTGTCCTCGCTAGGTAATCAATAAATAAAGAGTTTTTGAAATCCAACTTGTCATATTTCTTTTCAAGAAAACAAGTATGACAATCAAATCATCTTTATATATTTAAAGTTCGTAGATGAAGAAGTTTTAATCGTAGTCAATTACTTGATTATGAGTAAACACTTATGTCATTTGACGTGCAATAAATATGTATACAATATTGTCCCTATGAGTCTTCTCTAAAAGGAAACTCATTTAAACCTCATCATTAAATCGATAGGTTAAAGATAAAACAAATTCCAAGAATATGATTATCTTCTTTTGGACATCATCTATTCATTCATAGTTTTTGAGTCATTCATTAAATCTAAGATCTAATAATACATCTCATATGGTTAGCAGGTTCATTGTGATCCTCTAACTCATAATCCTCATCATTGACATAGAAAACATATCATGAGGTATCCTTGCGGATCTATAAATATGAGTAACATTATTCTAAGGTTCATCATTTTCTTGTTTTGCCTTAGTATGACATTCACCAGTACGTTTAGAAGGTTTATGTATCTTCTTCTTGAAGTAGTTTAAGACCTACATTACTCCCACTTACTTTTAGCAAAGTGAGACTCCCACTCGCATCTTGTACATCTGAGACTGTTTTCAAATAACTCAGCATGACGAGCAACAAAAACTTTGTTCTCATGTGGGTTGTAGAAATGGTATCCCATTGTTTCCTTTTGGTATACACTTAACAGTTCTAAGCATTTGTCAATAATAATCTCCAAGAGATTTTTACCAAATTTAGAACTTCAATCAAGACATAATGAGATTCATCTCATTTTATCTTAATTAACCTTCTAGGTTGGAGTCTTATTGGGTATATCCACGACATACTTAATTATCTAACCTTGATTTCTTTATGAGTTTAAATAAGTTAAGGTCATCATAAATCAGAACAAATATCAATATATAGTTTGATTACCCTCGTCGGACATACCATAAAACTGTGGCATTCCAATAAGATTGATCTTATACTTTATGGCTTTTCCTATTATACCAACTTAAGTTAAAACGTAATAGTATCAATAGTATTACTAAGCCAACTGCATCCTTTTTATAAGTCTTTGATCAAGTCAACGACTTAATGTGTATGTTACTAACAAGTAGACATAAACATCCAATATATTACTATTCGTTATAAGTCTTTGACTAAGTCAATGATTTCATGTAAATGTCTTAATCTTGAAGACATAACAAGTTAACCTTCTACTTTACGTTATAAGTCTTTGTACATATCTTAAGAAGACAACAATTATTAAACTAAAGTAAAAATGAGTGCCAATAATGGTCTCAATAGTAACTTCAAGTTAATTTCAAACTCCATGTTTATGATTTCCAAGAAAACATAATCATGTAGCTTACCTTTTTATCTTGACATATTCTTTTAATAGGGCTACAAATACATTATATGTGTAGGAGTCCTAGTAAAGTAATAGTTTCTTACTTTAAAGTCAAGAGAAACCATTAGTCATATTGTTTTAAGTTGTTCCTTGCACACAATAAAGATTTCTCCCACTTGTGCAGGGTACAACTTCTTTGCATAAAACAACACCACATTAGATAGTTTGTTTGTATCGACAATATGGCAGTGTCAAGCTCATAGCTAGTGTATATAGAGCTCCATCTATTAATAAGGAATCGTGCATAACTATCAAAGATAACATTAAACGAAAGCGACATCTCAAAGGCAACAAGTTATCAAAGACAATATATGGTGATTCTTACTAAATAAAGATGTTTCACAATTGAAAAGTAATTTATTATTTTAAGCCAACCCAGAAATAAAGTAGGATTCTTATGAGGAATCAGCTCATAACTCCCACTGAATTTAACAACATTTCAAGCTTGTCATTTTCGTTTATATAATGTATTACTCCCACTCGATCTGACAACATTGTGAGTGTTTCTTCAATAGTGAAAGTAATTTGCAATTTATCTTTCCATTTATTGAATGTCTACTCATTATTGCTAATGTGCTTAGATATTTAAGGAAGTGTGTTCAAGTTCTAGCTATCTCAACTATTTCATTAACTTGAAAAATTGGCATGCATTTCCTCCTTTATCCGCTCTTTACACCAAGGGTGTGTAGCATCTCTTACTGGTGTTATGGAAACAACTATAGACACGAGATATTTAGTTATTGCCTTTTCCAGTATTGTGGGGACATTTTTGTCTTCTAATCAAACCTCATAAATATGTCTTGTTTACAACAAGATATTTTTAATCTTGATAGCTATAAACACAAGTTCTCTAGTTATCCAAGTTTCTTATTATGATTCAAAGATTTCAAAACCAAATAAAGACATTGAAGCAATCTTGAAAGAATAAGAAGTCCAATTTACATAACATGTAGGTTTGGTATGAGTTTGAATAGAATTTAGGATAATTCTGTCATTCCTATTATAACTTTTTTCCATAAGCAAAAAAGTATAGGAAATAGTCTTTCTTTTCCTTAGGAAAATTAGACACAATTTGTCTTCCATAAGTAAGAACAAACTTTTGTTTATGGTATCGTTGCATTAATACATAAAGAACTTGCAAAGTTCATTTTTAGTATTTTCAATAACACATCCCTTAAAAATTAACTACCCATGTTTATATGAATAAACAATTAATCTTTACAATGGTCTAAGATCCAACTTGACGTTCTACCATTAATGCAGTTGATCTACTAGAAATGGTAAACTCAAAAGGTAATCTGTGGGAGATAATTGCTAACCTGAGCAACTCTTAACCTGTATGGGGCACAAGGCATCATAATCAAGAATTACAATGTCAAGTAGCATGTTTAACCCCATCTTATGCCTCGGGTCAAAGTTCTGAACAACCATACTCGATATAAGTCGTCCAATACAAAATCAGTAATTATACAGTCTCATGTCTGACCATACGACTGTTGTATTACCTTGTTTTGCAATTCACCTAAGACTGTCTTAAAGTAAAAAACAAACTCAAGTGATTTCATACTTGGATGGAAAATGAATTAATTAAGGGTATAAATATTTTGATAAAAATAAGGTTACCAAAATTGTGAATAAGAAAGCATGCATACAACCTTATAACACTAGTAATTTTAAAACTTTCTATTTTTGTTTTAAAAATTTCTATAAATAAAAATCCTATAATTTTATAAACCACATGCCATTTATAAAATTAGGGTTACCATGTATACAATATTTCCAAGTTTAAGTAACATTACTACGGATAAGGTTAAATTCACATGAGATATAATCAAATCCTAGATAGATACCAACAAGGATTTATTCCATCTTTAGTAATTAATCAATTAATACACACAATGATCTCATGCATATCATTAGACTACGCATGCATATAATATATATTAAGCTTCATAACCATGGCTTACATGAATGTATGCCATGGTTGACAATTTATAACAAGATAAATAAGCGACAATATATATTAAATCTAAAACGTAAATAACCACATAATAAGCGAATTAGATATCATGTAAAATATGTCAATATTTTATTTCCTTATTTATGCGACATAATTAAGGCAAGTATTATTTCTCTAAATAATTTCTTAAAATATTTTTCACATAAAAGGCAAGAAAATAATTTCATATATGCGACATTTTTACATATTTTTACGGTTTTTATGTAATTACTACGCTATATGAGATGGCTCGAGATGCCATTGTTGGAAATCATGGTCTATAATAACCTAATATTACATTAATATTATACGAGCTACGCAGCGGATATAGATCACATATAGCATACATAATTAACATAAAACGTAAACAAGTAAACATACCTTTAGCAACCAAGCTAGTGACGAATCAAAGACACTTCAAGTGCACGCATGTGTGTTAAACATGCGAAACCAAAACCCTTCGAGTTGCTAAAGTAAGCAACCTCTACGTGTATCTACACTACACGTTAACCAATATCACCCGAATGCTAGTTCCACGAACCAACGCTCAAGAATACTACAAGTAGTCCAACTCAAACACCTTTCCCCAAGGGGATGTTTACTTTCGTCGACTACAAGGAAAAGAGGAGAAGAAGAGATGATCATAATGAGCTAGGGGATCCTCTATTTATACAAGATATAGAGCCCTCAAGTTTACCTATCCCACCGATGTGGGATAAACTCCTTTTCCCTTTCTTTTAGCCTAGGCCGGTCGAACCTCAACCCAAACAACCCTTTGGATTGAATTTTTGACTTTTTTAATTATTATGTATAATTACATTTAATTACACATTAATTAAAAAGCCTTATAGTTAATTATTTGTAAACGAACTAATTAACGACCATTAATCCCGTTAAGTATTCTATCGTTAGATATATTAATATATATAATAAATATACACTTATATTATTATATACACTAATCGAGTATTAAATACATATATAATAAATATACACTTATATTATTATATATATACCAATAGAGTGATATCTAAGTGTATACGTGTGTGACCCCGTAAGCTCACGTATTTCCAGCTGTATAAATATTTGTATGACATGAGCACAAACCAACATGATAAACTATCTTAATATCATTAATAAACAATCTTACTATCGGTTGATAAACCATCATTTTATAAACTATTTTCCTATCATAATAAATATCATTTCGTTATTACCTTATCAACCAATCTATTTTCTGTACGTAAACCATTTTCTATCATTTTATAAATTATTTTACTACCACCTTATAAAATATTTTTTTTACTATCAATAATAAATAATTTCACTAACACTTTATAAACTGTTTGTACTACTGTAATAAACTAGTTTACCATCATCTAGTAAATTACCATCTTATAAACTATTTCTTACTATCATATAAACGATATCACTATTACTTAATAACCTATTTTATTATCACATGAAAACTGTTTTACCATCACCTTATGGAAATTTTACTATCCCTTATAAACTATTTCACTATTATTTCATAAACTAATTTACTATCATATATAAAATAACTCGCTACCATTTTATGAACTAATTTGCTATCATCTCATAAACTATTTTGCCATCATTTATAAGCAGTTTCACTATTATTTTATAAACCAAGGTACCATCACCTATAAACTATTTTCTTGACATCTTATATACTACATTGCAATCATGTCAAAAACTACGTTACTATCACCATGTGAATCATTTTGTTTTTACTTTATGACACTATTTTGTTTTCATCACATAAATTATTTTACTATCACCTCATGAGCTATTTAGCTATTGTCTTATAAACCATCTTACGGTTATCTCATAAACTATTTTGTTGTCATCCTATAAAATACCTTGTTTCCATCTTGTAAATCATTTTGTCACACTATAAAACTATTTTGATACAACTATATACATAACATCAGTTTGACGAAAATGAGCATTTCATTGTTAGTCCTCAATTATAATTAGCCTGATCACCTATGTCTAATTCAGGAAGGACCATGCCATGCTGAGAGTAGTCATCTTAAAACTTTTGTTAAAATCAACTTTCTACTTATATTTTTGAAAAGAAAATTTTTTGTGTGTGTTCATAAAATATGTTTGTCACATGAAACTGAATTAGTAATCATAGCAACTAAGTAGACCTTTACACCACCTTACTACATGAAGTCGACATCATCTTACGCCAAATCCTATGCCAAAAAGTCAAAACGCATCACTAGTCACCCTAGGGCAATCCGCCAACGAGTTTAGCTGCCATTAAGTAATTCACTAAATCACCCGTTCAACGTCGACGTAATACCATAGAACTTAGTAGTTGCGACGCCATAATAGGTACAAATTCATTATCACCCTGGAAAGGAAAATGTTATAGCTGACGCTCTAAACCGAAGGGAATGGATAAAGCCACTAGGAGTCAAACTTTAGTCGCAATAATAACTTTTAACCCGCCGTCACAAATCTTGAACGCTCGAGCTGAAGCAATTAAGAAGGAGAATGTTGAGAACAAAAATATTTGTGGTATAGACAAGGAGTTGAAACCCGTCCTGATGAGACTCTCTATATTAAGAAAACAAAGTTGGTTACCATGATTTTGGAGGATTAAGATAGGTATTCCGCAACAAGTATCCACACCTCTTCGCCAACACCACACCAGGAGACAACTCAAACTGAATTTCAGGACGACATTCTTTTAACACGAGGAGACATTTTTCAGGTCATTTTACGTCAATGAACTCAAAACTATTCACTTTGAACATTTACGTGTTTACTTTTAATTATAATCGTTATGTTAAATCGCGTAACTGAAAAACAACTTTAACCGCAAACTGACATCAAAAAAATATAAGGTTACGTCAAGTATATGTTGTATGACTATTACGAAGATGATTTATAAGTTTACATATTTTATGTTACGAGTTTTACGTAAAACGCTTACGTTTGCATTATAAGCCTTATGCATGCATGTAAACCAACACCATCTTATTTACTCATACATATACATACATATTTAAAAGTTATACACAAAAATACATATTCTTTTGCCTTTGTCTTTTCTTTGCTGCCTCCCCCCTCCTAATTTTAGTAAGAGAAAAATCCTTGGACTACTAGTACTTTTACTTTTATGTTAAACCTTCCTCCTAAGCATACATGTGATTCCACTTGATTCAAAAATGTTATCAACCCATTGTTTTGGTGTCCCTATACACGGCTAGAAACTTAACCCAAGACACATCATACCATTTTTAGCTCACTAGGGATAAATGAGATTCAAACTTTATCATTTATACAAATATATATACATGTACCTAACACTTGATAATTCACAAAACACCAACACAATTTCTCTTTTTTTTCTTGTTGTACTCGGCACAAAAAATGAGCAAGCAAAGGGTTTGTTTTGATATTTCTCAAGTATTTACAAGAAAGGATAATGTTAAGAGTACTTAGTTAATAAGTTATTGGGTTATTAGTGTGTTAGTCATGCTAATCTCATTTTACTCAAACTCTTGTAAGTAAAATCTTTACATCTCATCTAATATCATTCTTTTGAATATTTTTACATACATCACTACATACCTGTAGAAATATCACCACTATGTTTGTGTAAAGTGTTTTTTTCTAAAAAGAACTAGTAAAAGTCTTATATATATATTTACTTACAAAATTAATGATATACATGTTCTTACACTTGAAATACTTATTTTTGTCATCTTTTTCTAAATAAACAGGATTGGTTTATAGAATACTTGTAGATGTTGTGGTTTCATTCTTACCATATTGCTATTATTGTTAATATAAAGAGAGATTAGTGAAGTACTGGGTTAATGGAGATGCGATTACATTAGATTTATAGTGTTTTTGTTGTTTGATATAGTAGTTAATGAAGATAGGTTAGATTAGGCCATTAGGAAAGTTGTGAAGATATTCGGCTAGATTTCGACCTAATATAGATGTTGTCCAAAACAGTTCGTGTAAAAAGGACAACTTAAAAATGTTTTGACAAGTTAAAACTCAAAAAATATGTTCGTCTATGTCGTTACGCAAATTTTGATATAAAGAACGCGAGAAACAGACTTATAACGAATAAGTTATAGCCGATTTACGTTTGACGAAAAACAAGTATTTTTGACAGCTTTTACAAAGTTTTCGGACATTCTGTTCACTTTTTGGAATAAGGTTTTGACCCCTTTTGTGTCCGAATCTGTAACGCCCCGACCCAGAAGGGTAGAAGTATTACAAATATGGTGTGACATCAAAAGCATACACAATCATAACACAAGCATAAACAGCGGAAGTCTTAAATAAATAACCAAAGGAAATAAGTCAACATGACTTAAAGTACATAAGTCTCAAAGATAGACATATCCAAACGAAATAACAAATGTCTTAAAAAGAAACAATTCATATATCAAAGGTAAGATCTCTAGGGTAGTCCACACTCAGCACTCATAACCCAAAAGCAACCCCAGCTCCTAGCTTAGATACCTGCCGCAGGAAAAGAAAATGCGGCTGAGCTTACAAAGCCCAGTGAACAGATATATATAATCGAATGCAAAAGATAACGGAAATCAAAGGATATGATACAAGGTACAAAGGATATCATAATACATGATCAAAGGGATACAAATATAAGGTAAGACAAATCAGAATATCAAATCATAGGGTAAGGTAAGATGAATCAGAAAATCAAATTAGGTTAAGTTCAATCACCAAGCCCAAACAAATCATATCATAGTAACCATGGAGTCGCGAGCTCCAAATGTGAAAGACGTGGATTGCACCCAAACATCAGTCACCAAATATCCAAATATCATAATGTCATAATCCATCGAATACAAAACAAATCTAGGATGCATCCATACGCCCCTTAAACAAATAATAGTCTTCATAATGCGCATATAATATCAAATGGGGGACGGTGCGAGAAATCACTCACTCACACATGAGTCATGCCAAAGGTGCATCAATGACACGGCCATGTTACCTTCATGGCTAGGAAACAAATAGTGGCTTGGTTCTCAAACTGAAGGGTTCAAAGCAAAGTCATATCAAAGTTCATTTCAAAGGGATCATAGCAAAGGTTCAATGAGGGTCTCGGGTTGGACCCTTCCAACGGGAAAAGGTTATGTTTATACAATGTCTTCATTTCGGTGTCATGAGCTTAGTGCAATCAAATTACAATCTTATTTGGCATTATATGTGTTACCTGTTATACCATTTAAATCTTGCGGTCTAGAATTATTATTGACTTAAACCTATGAACTCACCAACTTTATGTTGACATTTTTAAGCATGTATTTCTCAGGTGCTTAGCCCAATATGAAGTATTTGGAGTGCATTGGGTATTCATTCATACAAGTAGTTCTTCATGGACCTTTTCATACACACTTTCCTCGTGTACTTTTAAGCTATTAATTTCATTTGATGCAAACTTGGGACAACTTGTTTTGAACTTATTTATTTCATTAAAACAACGAGGTTATCTTTTAAACGACTCATTTAGAGGTCGTTCTCTTATATCTTGTGCTATTGTATTATGAAGTAACGCCCCCGGTTACCTTCGCTGCCACATATATTGAGGTGTTATAGATTGGTATCTAGAGCCAAGGTTATAGAGAACTAGGTTGCATATTTTACCTATACTATAACCATTTCACAAACATTGCATCACTTTTTTTTTCATGTGCACACACACTACATGCTTACATGACTTATATTGCGTTTACTTTCTTTTACGTATATTTTACACTTGTTTTATATAAAGGATATTTATATAAATACAAGAACTTTTCTCAAGACATTGTGAATGACACTATGGTCTTTAAAACTTTTTCATGACTTTACATATTACCGTTTTACATATCATTGAAACTTGTCACAGTCCGCCGATCCCATTAGTTACCTTATCATTCAACTCCGAGTTGAACACCCGCCTCATATTGTTAAAGCACATACGTCATCTTGCGAGCCATCGCCTAAAATCATGCCGATTAATTTAAACACAACGTTAACCTGTCACCTCGCAACATTTCACCTTTGGAGCACGGCTTTTAGAACTATACTGATTTTTTTTTCTTTTAGAACTATGCCACCAAAGAGAAACGGTATGAGCGCAGCCGCTATTAAGCAACTGATAGCCCGACGTGTAGCTGATGCGTTGTTAGACTATGAGGCGAATCGAAACAGTGGAAACGGGAATGGAAATGGAAATGGAAACGACAATGGGAATGGAAGCCACGATTTCGGAAGTGGTAGTAGAAGGACGTTGCACACTACTCGTGGGTGCACGTATAAGGAGTTCTTGAATTGTCAACCACTTAATTTCAAGGGAACTCAAGGGGTTGTAGGATTAGCCAATTGGTTTGAAAAGATGGAATCTGTGTTCCATATCTGTAATTGTGCTGTTGAATGTCAAGTGAAGTATGCCACTTGTACCTTGTTAGGTGGTGCACTAACATGGTGGAACTCTCATGTTAGGACTGTTGGACATGACGCAGCCTATGAGATGTCATGGAAGAGTTTAATGAAGATGATGATTAAAGCTTACTATCCAAGAAACGAGATTCAGAAGTTAGAGAACGAGCTATGAAATTTTACTGTGAAGGGTACCGATCTTGTGGGCTATACACAACGTTTTCAAGAATTGGCTTTGTTGTGTTCAAGAATTCTTCCCGAAGAAACTGATAAGGTAGAAAGGTTCATCTAGGGTCTTCCTGATAGCATTCAGGGGAATGTGACTTCGTCCAAACCAACAAGACTCCAAGAGGCAATTTAGATTGCAAACAATTTGATGGAATAGAACATTCGTGTTTTTGCTTCTAAACAAGTTGATAACAAAAGAAGGATGGTGAACAATCCAAGGGACGACCATGTTCAGCAACCACCCTACAAGAGGCAGAACGTAGCAAGGGCCTACACTGTTGGTCCTAGTGAGAAGAAAGAGTATGCTGGAACCTTACCTCTGTGCAATAAATGCAAATATCACCATACTAGACCGTGCACTGCAAAATGCGAAAATTGCAAGAGGATTGGTCATCAAACCAAGGATTGTAGGAGCCTAGCTGCCGCAACAAATCAGAGGGCTTTGATGGCAAATCAAGGAACCCTTATTTGCTTTGAATGTGGGAAACAAGGGCACTATCGTAGTGAATGCCTGGAGTTAAAGAATCAGAACCTTGGAAACCAAGCTGGAAGTAGTGAAGCACGTGGAAGGGTGTATGCTTTGGGAGGAGGAGAAGCCGATCAAGACCCTAGCAACATTAAAAATAACGTTGATGCTTATAGAGAGATTTTTTTTCTCTTTCCCGTCTTATCTAGTAGAATTCAATTCAGAATTGTCTTAGACTCTATTTCCTATTTGCTTTTGTACTTTCTTTTAAATTTCGTTGTATGTGTGGATGATTTAAATTTCCCCTATCAAATTAATGTGTCGTGAAAATGTCATCGAAATTACTTTAATTTTTTAGTTATTTATGCAAGCCACTCCATAAATTATTGTAATCCTATAAGTATTTTTTTACAATCACCTTATGAACCATTTTACTACCACATGATAAACTATCTTAATATCATTAATAAAATATCTTACTATCGGTTGATAAACCATCATTTTATAAACTATTTTACTAACATATAAACTATTTTCCTATCGTACTAAAATCATTTCATTATTACTTTATCAACCAATCTATTTTAAGTACGTAAATCATTTGTCTATCATTTTATAAATTATTTTACTACCACCTTATAAAATATTTTTTTTACTATCAATAACAAATCATTTCACTAACACTTTATAAACTGTTTGTACTACTGTAATAAACTAGTTTACCATCATCTAGTAAATTACCATCTTATAAACTATTTCCTACTATCATATAAACCATATCGCTATTACTTAATAACCTATTTTATTATCACATGAAAACTGTTTTACCATCACCTTATGAAAATTTTACTATCCCTTATAAACTATTTCACTATTATTTCATAAACTAATTTACTATCGTTTATAAAATAGCTCGCTATCATTTTACGAACTAATTTGCTACCATCTCATAAACTATTTTGCCATCATTTATAAGCAGTTTCGCTATTATTCTATAAACTAAGTTACCATCACCTATAAACTTTTCAACTATTGTTTTGAAAACTAATTCACTATATATAAACTATCTCGCTATTATGTTACAAACTAAATTACTATCATTCTACAAACTATCCTTCTATCAACTTATAAACTATTTTCTTGACATCTTATATACTACCTTGCATTCATCTCAAAAACTACGTTACTATCACCTTGTGAATGATTTTGTTTTTACTTTATGACACTATTTTGTTTTTATCACATAAATTATTTTACTATCAACCCATGAGCTACTTAGCTATTGTCTTATAAACCATCTTACGGTTATCTCGCAAACTATTTTGTTGTCATCTTATAAAATACCTTGTTTCCATATTGTGAATTATTTTGTCACACTATAAAACTATTTTGATACTACTATATACATAACATTAGTTTGACAAAAATGAGCATTTCATCGTTAGTCATCAATTATACATAGCCTGATCACCTATGTCTAATTCAGGAAGGACCATGCCATGCTGAGAATAGTCACCTTAAAACTTTTGTCAAAATCAACTTTCTACTTATATTCCCGAAAAGAAAATTTTATGTGCGTGTTCATAAAATGTGTCTATCACGGGAAACTGAATTAGTAATCATAGCAACTAAGTAGACCTTTACACCACCTTACTACATGAAGTAAACATCATCTTACGCCAAATCCTTTGCCAAAAAGTTGAGACACATCACTAGTAACCCTAGGGCAATCCGCCAACGAGTTTAGCCGCCATTAAGTAATTCACTAAATCACACGTTCAACGTTGATGTAATACCATAGAACTTAGTAGTTGCGACACCATCATAGGTATAAATTTATTATCACCCTAGAAAGGAAAATGTTACAGCTGACGCTCTAAGCCGAAGGGAATGGATAAGGCCACTAGGAGTCAAACTTTAGTCGCAATAATAAATTTTAACCCATTGTCATATATCTTAAACGCTCGAGCTGAAGCAATTAAGAAGGAGAATGTTGAGAACAAAAATCTTTGTGGTATAGACAAGGAGTTGAAACCCGTCCTGATGAGACTCTCTGGATTAAGATAGGTATTTCGCAACAAGTATCCACACCTGTTCGCCAACACCACACCGGGAGACAACTCAAATTGAATTTCGGGACAAAATTCTTTTAACACGAGGAGACTGTGACAATCCACATTTTTCAGTTCATTTTACGTCAATGAACTCAAAACAACTCACTTTGAACCTTTACGTGTTTACTTTTAATTATAACCGTTAAGTTAAATCACATAAACTGAAAAACAACTTTAAACGTAAACCGACATTAAACAAATATAAGGTTACGTCAAGTATATGTTGTATGACTATTACGAAGATGATTTATAAGTTTACATATTTTATGTTACGAGTTTTACGTAAAACGCTTACGCTTGCATTATAAGCCTTATGCATGCATGTAAACCATCACCATCTTATTTACTCATACATATACATACATATTTAAAAGTTATACATAAAAATACACATTCTTTTGCCTTTGTCTTTTCTTTGTCCCCCTCCTAATTTTAGTATGAGAAACATCCTTGTACTACTAATACTTCTAGTTTTATGTTAAACCTTCCTCCTAAGCATACATGTGATTCCACTTGATTCAAAAATGTTATCAATCCATTGTTTTGATGTCCCCATACACGGCTAGAAACTTAACCCAAGAAACATCATACCATTTTTAGCTCACTAGGGGATGAATGAGATTCAAACTTTACCATTTGTACAAATATATATACATGTACTTAACACTTTATAGTTCACAAAACACCAACACAATTTCTCTTCTTTTTCTCTTGTTGTACTCGGCACAAAAAAGGAGCAAGCAAAGGGTTTGGTTTTGATATTTCTCAAGTATTTACAAGAAAGGATAGTGTTAAGAGTACTTGGTTAATAAGTTCTTGGGTTATTAGTGTGTTAGTCTTGCTAATCTCATTTTACTCAAACTCTTGTAAGTAAAATCTTTACATCTCATCTAATATCATTCTTTTGCATATTTTTACATACATCACTTCATACATGTAGAAATATCACCACTATGTTTGTGTAAAGTGTTTTTTTTCTAAAAAGAGCTAGTAAAAGTCTTATATATATTTACTTACAAAACAAATGCAAAATAAATGATATACATGTTCTTACACTTGAAATACTTATTTTTGTCATCTTTTTCTAAATAAACAAGATGGGTTTATAGAATACTTGTAGATGTTGTGATTTCATTCATACCATATTGTTATTATTGTTAATATAAAGATAGATTAGTGAAGTAGTGAGTTGATGGAGATGGGATTAGGTTAGATTTATAGTGGTTTTGTTGTTTGATATAGTAGTGAATGGAGATAGGTTAGATTAGGCCTTTGGGGAAGTTGTGGTGATTTTCGGCTAGATTTCGACCTAATATAGATGTTGTCCAAAACAGTTCGTGTAATAAGGATGGCTTAAAAATGTTTTGACAAGTTAAAACTCTAAGAATATGTTGGTCTATGTTGTTACGCAAATTTTGATATAAAGAACGCGAAAAACGGACTTATAACGAAGAAGTTATAGCCGATTTAAGTTTGACGAAAAACAAGTATTTTTGACAGTTTTTGCAAAGTTTTCGGACATTCTGTTCAGTTATTAGAATGAGATTTTAACCCCTTTCAGGTCCGAATCGGCTAAAGTGTATAAAAGAAAACTTCATCATATATTCATCTCATTTGTGTTCCTATTGTGGTTACCTATAAGAAGAAAATGTATGCAAAGTGAGAAATTTTACCCATAAATGGCATCACCATGACTCAAATCCAATGTACACTGTTGGGAATTAAGGGCTTCTACAAAGTTTATACTGCTGGTTCAACTTAGTACTACCAAGTCAAAAAGTTTGTACTGCTAAGATTATAACTACCAGTACTAACTTAATACTGTTGAAGAGAAATTAACACTGCTGCATGAAGATTAGTACTAATGAAGAGATAAACGCGTTCGGTGATATGTATAGACTTATTCTGTGTATATCTTATATAGTTAGAAGATATGTTGATATCTTATAGAATTTTAGAAGATTTGTAGTTATCTTGTAAAGGACTCCTTAGTGTATAATAGAAGATCCTAGGTTATGGTTTTATAGAACTAACCAAAAACACAAAAGTCATAGCTTCAAGGTTGTTTTGTAACCCCAACACTATTAAGAGTGTTTGTTTTATATTGAAGCTGAAAGTTTAGTAAATTGTCTTGTTATTCATATTGTTTATTACTGTTCAACTGAGTATACTTCTTGGTGGTATAAACTAGATTCCGCATAGTTTATATCATACACTCAAAATTTCATTCTTAGTACCTTTGGATTTATCCAAGGATACTAAACCTTACATCAAGCTAAGGAGTTAAAGATCTATTTATTGGGATCAACAAGCATGAAAGCTAAGCTGGTCTTTGTGCTTTTGGCAATACTCTAGGAACGTTCTCCGATATGTACTTCGAATTTGTCTAGTTGACTATGGTTGTTCAGTAGGCGCTATGACTTGTAATTCTTATTGTACACTACACACAGTTTTCAGAATACCAAAGATTATATCCAACTCATTGTCCCGTCGTTCATTAGGAACCTGTACATAAAAAACACCCCCCTATAAGAATTGAAGAGAGAAAAAAGAAATAGAGAAAACAACAATTTTGAAATGAGAAGCCAATGCAAGGATGTGTAAAGATAGAATACAACAAAAAACATGATTCAAGTTTTTTATATAAAGTAATTGGAAACAGAAGTTTAGTTATACTATTTCAAAAAAGGGTTGAGAGGTGTTTTTGGCGCGTCAAGCTGTCCTAATGATAGGCCAATTAAGAAATCTCGTCATGTTCTGTTAAATATACATTGTAATAATTCTTATTGGGTGTTTGCAATTGGGTATTTCAAAAACTAATTTCGGCTAAATTACTAAGCAATTAGCATAAGCCATCTCTTTTACTAAATATAACAACAAAAATAATCTTTACATTAAGTTAAACATACAGCTGGTATTAAGTACCTGGTGTCATGAAGAATCAGACCGCAACGATGAATATAATGCAACACTTCGAGCCACCAAACCATGTATTTACTAAAAGAAAACGTATATAACAAAATATTACTAATGTAACAGATGTGTTACTGATGACATCAAATAACATCTATTTTATAGCATCATTTATCCCATGTTATTAACCCATTTTGTATAGTTATTGCAAAGAATTGTTACTTAATCATTTATATTTGAGAATTGTAGTAATTATGGAGTAATTGGTGAAAGTTAGCAAAAGGCGCGCATTTTGGAGCTTAAATGAAGATATTTTGAAGATTACTATTTACGCCATATCCATCAAGGAAGATACGGCGTATCCGTGCCTGCACCCACCAAAGACCACAGAGGAATAATGATCAATACGCCGTATCCAGAGAGAATCAATACGCCATATTCAAGATATGGAATCAATATAATATTCTGGAAGATATCAAGCGTGGTCCCTACTCTTTAAGAGCAGATGGCTTTACATAATCTTATAAAATCCATAAGTCTTAAAAATAACCTATAAAAATGGAGCTTATGAGAATATAAACCAAAATCACGTTAGTTCATAAGCCCACAAATAAGCTCAAATAAACACCCCCTTAGCACTAAATCAATATTATGAAAATAAATAAATAGTTACTTGACAAATCAGACCGCCTATAATATACTTCCAATATTTAATAAGATATGTTAGCCTTGCGTTGTACCCAGAAAGCGCACCACAATGTGGCGCATGATTCCAATAGACTTGGATGTGTAGACGTTGTTCCGTGGGAGTCGATAGTCGGTGCACTCGGCCTTTCATTGGTACCTGCTCCAGCAGCTGCATCAACTCTAACAAAAGCATCATCATCTGTTTTCATTATGTACTTTGCAGGAGAAGATTTTCGTCTGCGAAATATGAAAGAAAGGGTCGTATGATATAAGTTTAATTTGAAGCATCGATATAAACTTCTACATACTCCTATGAAACCATCTAGAAATCTAAAGGATGCCTAATAAAATAAAATTATGTCCCCGAGATTTTGCTCCCACCACACAGATTTGATACAAACTTACATACCCCCATAATGCAAATTGCGATCGTTTTCAGAGTTAGTAGGCTGTAATAATCAACAAAGGGCATCAACTGAACATCTTGATAGGCCTGAGCTTCTTTCCACAACTCAAAATTAACTTGCTTGTTCTTGTGCTGGAATAACATAAATCAATCACAAAAAGCTAGCTTTGATTCAATACGGCAATGAGAGTCGTTATCATCCTACCACCATCAAACCATCTGAAGGATACTATATACAATATGAACCGACAAACCCAAAAAAACAGTGTCTAAAACATCTGAACACGTATACTAACAAACATATATTATGGAATATGGATTATCACATCCTCATTAAGTTTGTTAGATAATATCACACAAACATTTGTTTTGTACCTTTTCTTTCCGTAAATATATAAAATAAATCAACTCAGGATTACACCTAGCAATCTTCGTTCTTACTTTATTTTCTTCCTGTCCTCTGCTATCAAAACCCTAATACTAACAAAACAAACATACATATACATAAAATCAAAAAAATAACACAGTTTCATTAGAGTTTTGAGAAAAAATATATACCTGTAAATAAAATAAACAACCTGCAAAAAAAGAAAACACACAATTTGAAGAAAAAAAACAGTTCATCATTAGGTTTTGAGAAAAAGAGGCGTGTGATCTGTTAAAATTTATTAAACGTAGCTGCAACGATTTGTTTTTGATATATATCTTATGAAAATCAATTCCAAAATTATCTAAAAAGATCATTTACATGATATACGGGATTTTTAAATTAGTAGATTTAAAAGTAGTTGTTTTTTGTATTTATATTTTTTGCAATAGCTTATATATTTTAAGTTGCAATATATAAAAAAAACCTGCTAGTCCTAAGTGGTTATTGTGGTGTTGTGAAATATCATAAAGGACTTAGGTTCAAATCCAGTAAATGTCAAATTTTTTAAAATCACGAAATTAAATACCAAATTTATTATTATAAAAAAATTATGATGACATGACTATAATTAATGATGACATGGATATAATTAATGGATTTAATTTTGGAAAATTCAAAAATAAAAAAATATGTAGTACTTGACATTCGAAATTCTAAAATACATAATTGGATGATAATTTTTAAAAAAACTGAAATTTATGATAAATAGTGATGACATGGCTTGCAACTATAATTAATGATGACATGGATATAATTAATGGATTTAATTTCGGAAAATTCAATAATAAAAAAGATCTTAGTATGACATTCGAAATTTCTAAAATAATAATTGATGATAATTTTTAAAAAAACTGAAATTTATGATAAATAGTGATGACATGGCTTGCATGATGACATGGACTTATGACGTGACATAAAATTGTCAAATGCCTCCTGTTATATATAATGTAGAGATATATAAAGTGTAACTTTATTTTCAGCACCATTTTAAGTGCGAGAACTGCGAGAATTTTCAAAAACATAAATGCACGTCTTCAATAATTGTATTTCTACACATATGTTTTAAAAAGAACAAATATGTTTTTTTTTAAATATTTGTTCTAAAGAATTTGATGAGAATTTGAAAGTACAATTTTTTTCTTTGAAGGTGTGCATGTATACACGTCTTTAATATGATGCTGAAAATAAAAGTTGATGCTGAAAATAAAGTCATACTAGTCTTTTAGCCGTTATCAAATCTTTTGGTCGTGTTTTAACATGTTATGTGGTTGTGTACAGGTTCAGATTTGGTAGATTTTTTCCGGAGGGGAAAGTTGACTTTGTTTGACTTGGTTAACATTTTCCCCGACGACATGTCATCCGGGAAACGTTTTCCTCAGTTGACTTTATTTGACCAATTTTCATTATATTAATTAATTAATTAAAAGTTAACTACATTAACCTTTGTTGACTTGCCAAAACTTTTTCTTCGAGACGTCGTCGGGGAAAAGTTTTGTCAAACTTTGAGTTTGTTTGACTGAAAATCGTATGGGGCTCACGTGGACGTCGGGGAAAACTGCCGGGATTCACTGTACCGACGTGGCTTCCCCGACGTCGAATGTCCGACGTCATGTCGTCGGAGAAAAGTTTTCCCAACGCCATGTCACCGACAAAACCGTCTTTTTGTCGTCGGAGAAATCATCAAATGTTGTACGGTCAGAAGGATTGAAGGATGGTTTAAGTGGTCCCGCGCGTGTGATAGCGCTACCCACCATTAAACCCGATCATCACCCACCGTTATACCCGATCTAAGAGAACAATGAGGAAATCATACACTAACCATTTATACAATATCTACCGATGAGTTGCGTCATTTACACCGAAGTACATGAGGGCGTGTATAGTTTAGTCTCGTTTTGTTTAGAAATCACAATAGTACAAGTGTACAACCAACAACCATTAAAATTTATCATAAAATTAAGAGAGATTTACATGTATATTCTTCTCAAAAGTTAATATTACATAAATATCCTTCTTTTTTAATTACATCAACGTCCTTATCAAAAAAAATTAATTACATCAATATCCTTCTCACACTTTTAAAAATGATATATATGTCCAAAAATCAATTAAATCATAATTATATTAATTTTATATTATGAAACTATTATTTATCTCTTATATTGATCTATAGATCATATTATTCATATATACTTTTTGACCTCGAACGACAAAAAAACGTGTTGATATAATTACAAAAGTTTGGATATAAATATGAAAAAATATTGCTCATATATATTTATTTGTTCATATGCATATTTGGCCTCGATTGATGAGAAAACACGTTGATTTTTTTTATGTATATGAGAATTTTAAATTTTGAGAAGGATATTGATGTAATTTCAAAAGTGTGAGAATGATATTGATGTAATTATAAAAGTTTGGTAAGGATATTGATGTAATTATAAAAGTTAATGAAGGATAATGACGTAATTACAAAATTAAAAAGAATATTGATGTAATATTAAACTTTTGTAAGAATCTATATATAAATGCCCCCAAAATTAATTATGAGGTTATTGGGCTCGCAATAACTTGTTTTTGAAAAGAAGTTACAGAAAAAGGTACTAAAGTTAAGGCATAGAAATTAGAAATATGTATATAAACGGAGCTAGATGATCTCAAGCATGAATGGAAAGTTAAATCAACTATTGTTTACCTCTAACTTTTAGTTTTAAAAAGTTTTTTCCATGCGAAGCAAGTGTGACTCGAACGTTACCATTATTCTACACGCAATATATACTTTAGGAAAATAATTTAGATTTTTGATATAGGCTAAGAAAATCAATCCGAAGTATCAAATTTTACATATATAAATTGTTCTCAAACTTTCGTTCAAAATAAACCTAATTGTATTAGTTCCGAGTCAATTTTTATGCCTTAAAAGACTTTTCAAGGTCCAAGCCAATTGTCTTTCAACTTGTCACATTAATCGAATTTAAATATCAATACAAAATAAAAATTAAAGATATTTCTTAGTACGTTCTAAATTGGTCATTAAAACGTACTGTCAAGTCACATAAATCGTTGATCTACAATGCATAAGAAATAGCCAATTTCTAGAAATCTCTTCATAGTATTTATAGTTTCGTTGTTAATGTTATCATTATTATAGTTTGTTTTTCTTCAAATTTTAGTTCTACATTCATTTAGTTTAAAATTGATAATTTGGCGAAAGTTAAGGCACTAAGAAATCTATTCTCTTAACCAACTGGGTTAGCTCAGTTGACCATACAAGCATTCTTAGTAGTTTGGTAGACGGGGATGTTTGGCTAGGGGAGGTCTCGAGTTCGAGTCTCACCCGGGACTTTTACCCCTTCAGGCGGAATAGGAGGAAGTACAGGCGGGTTCAGGGTACAGCATACTGCCCAATTGGATGTCACTGCTGGACCTGAACCACTAACAAC
Source organism: Tanacetum coccineum (assembly GCA_026074375.1). NCBI lineage: Eukaryota > Viridiplantae > Streptophyta > Magnoliopsida > Asterales > Asteraceae > Tanacetum > Tanacetum coccineum. The sequence continues at coordinate 20,336 of BQNB010026391.1, read as the reverse complement.
TAACAAGCCGTTCTAAAAAAAATATATATTATATATATATATATATATATATATATATATATATATATATATATATATTATAAATAATACATTCTCTACATGTTTTCTAAAAAGGAAACAAGATCTTCTAATTTGTTTAATAACACAGTTAATACAAATAATACATTGAGTATAAAAATTTTATGAGACCGAATCAGGAACTTAATAGTCAACATCAACACTATCTGAAAACTTTCAGCGACCACATGAAAAGCCAACAGACAACTTAGTGACCAATGTTAACAAGTCTAGCTATCACCCATCAACAACCTTTCTACCAAAGCCAGAAACGCATTGTAAAGCCATCAACAACTCTTGACAAAGCTATCAACAACTCTTTGAAAAGTCAAACTTTGGCGTACCAACAAATACTTAAAAATTAGCACATTTACCATTGTTTTATATGTAATTTTTAAGACTTCGTTTAGAAATTTTATCAATATTATTTTTAATATCATTATCAAATTAAATTTAAAATTTATATTTAATATATGCTTTTCCTTTTATTCATGTTAATTTATAATAAGCCAAAAATTAAATAAGAAAGAAATCGTTCTTAAAATAGTGCATTCAACTCATCTATAAATAAAAAAAAGAGGATAAAATGATGCTGCTTACGTCACATCCAGAAGGAGAGGAGCCCCCCCCCCCGCCAACCTGTTGGGTGTGGGGGAAGTAGAAAGTGAGACACGTACAAGTGTATGTGAGTGATGAGGAATTGTGTATTTGGGTATATACCGCTGTTTAATATAAAGTTATAATTTACTAATATCAAAGTCTGTTTTTTAAATGTTGTACTTAATGTATAATATGACAAAATAAATATAATATAAATTGAACCCAATACCCCATTCATAAACGGGGATCTAAAAACTAGTTTAATAGTATAAAACAACAAAATAATCCCTCGTCGTAGATCTTATTATGTCACATTATGGAGAGTCCATCTCACTAATCCTTAGAAAACGACCATCACCTTTTTTTAGATTATACTACACTAACATAGTTGCACGTTAGGTACATTGCTTAATACTATTAAGGGTTGCAAAACCCGCATAAAAAAAACTATACGACCTGATAATTCCAAGCAAAATACAATAGTAAGGACTCATTCCAAGCAGGGACTGAGCCAGTACGGGGCTAGCGTGCTTACCCCACCCCCCCCACCCAACCGGCCCATAACATCTATACTCTTAGTTAAAATTTCAGTCGCATCAGTTATCGTTAAGATTTGTTTGGCCCTGCTAATGGCCGAAATCTGTTTAATCTCGCTAGTTGAAGAAGAAAAATTTGTTGCCATTATGGTAATCGAAAATCAGAGTTTGTTGCAGACTTTCAGAGTTGCACGACGAAAGATGTAGATGGAGAAGAAATAATTGACTAGTCAAAGGGTTTCTCATAAGTTTCCATATAGAGATGTTATAAAAAAAAAACCGGTATCGTGGAACCGAACCGTCCCAGAAACTGAGCAACCGAACCGGCCAAACCCGTTTGAACCAAAAACCGTGGTCCGGTTCTTGGCCAAACCGTTTGGTCTTGGCCAAACCGGCGTTTGGGAACCGGTTCAAGGTTTTTAAGGTTCGGACCGGTCGTGAGACCGGGTTTCGAACGTGCGGTTAACCGGTTTTCTAAACCATTTTTTTCAAAATTCGAAATCTTTCTTTTCTAACGTGGGGGGACACGTGGAGGAGCGTTTTTCTGACTTTTTGGGTGTAGTGTTTGTTATTTTGCTCTTTTATTTCAGTATAAATAGAGAGGTTGTGTTACACATTCAATCACAACTTACACAACTCACAATCCTAAGCAAAAAAAACTCTCCAAAGCAAAACCGAATTTCTTTCACTAATGGCAACTCAATCCAGTTCAACTACCACCGGTGTTGGTTCTTCAAGTGCACCGATGATTCTTCAAGTTTTAACAACCATCCGAAACCCCGAGATTTGGCAACACTACAACCTTTGCAAGATGTCGGACAACACGACCAAGGCTCAACGTAAGCATTGCTTTTATTTCTTTTCTCAAAATTCCAACTCGACGTTGAAGAATCATCTCACGCATCTGCATTGTGAGGCACTCAAGATGGTTCCGGAAGTAAGGCAATCGTCTATGTCTCGAGATGAGAGTGTTTTTGTGTACAATCCGGATGTTCTTCGTAAACAATTCGCGGGTTTGGTGATTCAATAAGGCTTATCATTCAACCACTTTGACAACTCTCAAATGATGAGGGTGTTTCAAAACCATATGCAGTCAAAATACAATCATGTAAGTCGCACTACTCAAAAATGTGATGCAATGAAATTATGAAAAGTGGCTAAACAACTAATAATAGATGGTTTTCTTAATTTAAATGCTAGTGTCAACATAACAACGGATGTTTGGTCCGCACCTCATGGTTTGCCCGGTTCGTACCTATGTGTTACCGCACATTGGATTGAGCCCACAACTTAGAAAATGATGAAGCGGGTCATTGCATTCGAAGACTTTTCGGTTCCCCACACGGGACCTGCTTTATATAAAATGTTGAAAAAAGTGTTTGCCCGATTTCATTTGGAAGAAATTTTTTTGTCAATTACGTTAGATAATGCTAGCAACAATACAAAAGTAATTGACAAACTGAAGTTAAGATACAATCCACAAGTATACAGTTATCTTTTATCATAGTCGATGTGTTGCACACATCATTAACTTGGTTGTGCAAGCTGGTTTGGAGGTGGCCCCAATAAATCAAATGAAAGAATCTTTTAACGCATGTTAAAAGATGTATTTAAATCGGGTTCTAGAAACTATCAACACTATATTCACATATGTAGAGAAGCGAAGAAACCTTGTTTATTACCTAGTTGGGACATTTTGACAAGATGGAATTTCACTTATCATATGTTCCAATGTGGTCTAAAACAAAAAAATAATGTGCAATATTTTCATAAGTCTTTGTCTGAACAAGGTATGTGTACTCCATTTATGGTTGAAAATTGGGCTATTATTGAAAATCTAACCCAATTACTTACTGTGTTTAACTCTGCCATGAAAATATTATCGGGGGTTTATTATCCAACATCTCCATTAGTACTTCAACAAATATTCTTCATGTGTACCAAACTAAGTGAATTTGAACTTAATGGTGGTATATATTCAAGTATGGTTTCCCCACTTGAAAAAAAAAAACTTTGAAGAAATACTATGAAAGAAAGTCCACCTGTAAATTACTTAATGTGGCCGCTTTGAATCCATGTTTCGATTGATTTGGAGTTTTTTTTATGATGGCTTTGCAACTAAGGCCAAAGAACCGTTCAACGATTCTTTTCAAGATTTATATAATATTTATTACTTGAAATACGGTCAACCAAATCAATCATCGGATGCGAATGCGGCTTCTTCATCGAGGTCGCATTTAGGGAATCCGATGACTAGTTTGCTAAAAAATTAAAAACAAAATTCAACAAAAGGCAAAGAATGAACGAGATAGCGAGCATTGAATACGAGAGTTGTATGTTCCAAAGCGCTTTTGTCTCTTCATCATTCGACCGGGACGATTTAGCAAGTTTATTATGTGCAGGCGTTTTTGAAAGAAAGGAATCAACTTCCCGTTCATCCCATATGACCGGGATATATTAGAGAGTGTACAAGCCTACTTCGGATAGCTTCTGAAGACGGTTTGAAACATTAGCCCTTTTTTGTGTTCTAATATTTCATTATAGTCCTTGAACTATTTGGACTTTTGTCCAGTTTTAATTCAGATTTTGAACCGTGTTGTCGTTGTGATTTTATGAGAAATATGGTTAAATATGGTTTATTGTGATTAATAATCCCTTTGGAAAGGTAACTGAATGTGTTATTTTGTAATCGGTGGATTGCCTCGTTGAAATTTAACAATGTCGAAAAAACCGAGTCCGACACGATCCCGTTAATGTCCAAATGAATTTCTTTGAAAGGGGTTTTAAGTGTAAACATGTCGTGTAAATACTATATGGTTAACGAAAAGTATTTTAAAGGTGAAAATTAAATTTGGGGTAAATTTTACGGTTGAGTTTTACGAGCTTTTAAGTGATCCCGACACGAAAAGAAAGACTCGAACCCTCAAAGGATGCTAGTTGAGACGTGTGAAGGATAGGGAACAAGGATGCTAAATTTTAGCCTTATTGTCTAGAGATGCCAGGTACATATATTCATTCCACTAATCCTTTCATTCATTTCATTATCATTTCAAAAGAAATAAACACACACACAAGTGTGTGTGCTTGTGTTCGTCCGCCCCTCACCAACAACAATCCATCATAAAAATTCAAACTTTGATCAAGAACGTGATATTTCGGGTTGATACAAGTAATTGGGTGTTCATTAAAATAACGTTTGGGTTGTCCGGTTCGTGTCGAAATATACATTTTTGAAGATTTTCTTGTAAGTTTTCAAATTTAAATTTCGTTTGTCCTTTTGGGTTTGTTTTGATGCCTAGATGTTAGTTGTACAAGTTGATCGTTGTGAAAATCAATTTTTAGAAGCGAAATGAATAAAAAGGGTGGTGTCTCGTGTATGGTAAAATGGAAAAAGAGGGTTTTTGTAGTTTTGATGTTGTGGTCATGATGGTTGAATAATATATGATGCTAGAATGCTTATTTTTTTATAATAGCTTGTATAGCTTATTCGGGCTTATTTTTAAGCTATTTATTGGCTTATTTTGGGTTTATATGCCACGAACTATTCCCAAAATCACTAGAAAAGTGATTTTGATTATTTTTGTGTTATGAAATATTTTTAAGGCTTATGATAGTAACCAAATGCGATACGTAGCTTATTACATTATTTTCAAGCTTAATATACGTATTTTTGAGCTATTAGACTCACGACCCAATAAGTCTACTTAAGCCGTAGCTTAATGGGAGGGCTTATTGTGGTCCGGATTATTTTCTACATATAAGTATATACTTATATATGTAAATGGACCTTAATTTTAGACTTGGATCGTATTTTGGACTTATAAATGTCTTAATGGACCCTTGTTGGGCCTTAAAGCCCAATAAGCGATATTTAGTCGTTATAAGAGTTTTGATGGACTTTTGAAAGTGAAAATGTGTTTACGAAGTGATATGGAACGATATTTTAGGAAAAACGTTTTAGTAAACGTTAAAGATTGAGAATTTGGAATTTTGTCGAAAAGTGTCGAATTTATGAAAAGTGTTGAAAATAAGGTTTGAAACCTTGGAAAACGTTGTTTGAGCGTAGTGTCAGTCGAAATTTCGTAAAAAGTTTATACTTAGAAATTTTCCTAAAAACATGATTTTTGATTTTTAAATAATAAAATATTATTTAATTATTTTATTTATTTAATAAATTCACTAAAAGTCGAAAAATATTTTTTTTTTGAAACTTCTCGTAAACGTTTAAATTTCAACCGTATTATGATTATTTAAAAGTGACTAAGGTTACCGAATGGACTTGTCGAGATATATTTATAATTATTAATTATAAAAATTTATGTATATTAATTATCTATTTTCTCTAAATAGTATAAGTATGTATTATCGGGGAATGAGATTGATATGATTGTGGAAATATATCGTCAACCATCACACCACTAAATTGTTTTGGGTAATTGTACAACACGTCTAAACTCTATGCATCAAACGTGAAGATTTTTTAGGAATTGGATTATTAAATTAGGACATTAACTGGACTAGGTCGTGTGCGGGCGTCGTTGCATTTGCTTGTGTGATTGAGATTTGGTTGCTAATGACTTACTTGAGGTGAGTTCTCGTAGCCCCACTTTTTACTGGTTTTTCCGTTGGGGGAAAATGATACTCAAATGTGTTTTGAAATGTTTTGAATTGATCTGTGCGAAATGTGGTTTTGTTTTTGGGACAAGTTACGTACTTATGACTGCTATGTGAATATTATGTGCTGAATGATTGTTTGGATCGGAGGGGTACGCCTATCCCAGTATTTGCATGATTGTTTGGATCGGATGGGTACGCCTACCCAGTATTTGTGTGGTTATTGGAGCGGATAGGTACACCTACCCAGGTTTGTGTGTGGTCCTGCCCTAATTTTAGTGCTCCAGCTGGTATGCTCTTTAGGTGCGTAAGTGACATATGGTTATTGATTAGCTGTGATGCTAAGGTTGTTTGCATATATTCACTGTCATATAGCACTATTGTCCACTGTTGAAATATTGGCATAGCTTTTGGGTTTAAGGTCAAACCTACTAGCTCACCAACATTATTGTTGACGTTTTCGAGTATCATTTTCAGGTGAAGTGAAAGAAGAGTAGTTTGGTGATTGTTATAGCAGACTTAGAAGTATCCCGAGTGGAATTTCGTTTGAAGTCTTGCTTGCTTGTTGTTTGGTTATAGTAATTGGATGTTTTGGATTAAGTTTGGATTATGGAGCCCTGTGAGGGCATTTGAATAATTGTAAGAGATTATGGATTTTAGTTGCGATTTGGGACATCACTCAAGGTTGTTCGAGGTTGATGGTCTTTATAGCACTTGAAGTTTATGCAATGTAGTTTTCTCTATTTTGTATCTTGTGTTATGATTGATCATTATGTTGAATTCCTGAGTTTTCGCCATTGTCGGGGTGTGACACGAGCCGCTCGTATGTTGTTTTAATTACATAAAAACCTATAAAAATCGCTAAAAAGACGCTTATTTTTGTGCGTTTTATTGATTTATCTGTTAGAGAACCCTTAGGGTTTATTTTTGTGAAAATAATGACTCCCAAGAGTCTCTAAAATCTGGAAAAGAAAACTTTAGTTGCGGATTTTAGGTGATTTAAAACGTGTGTATTTTTACGTGGTTTAAATTTAACCCTTTTTTGGTTTATTTGCGTTATTTACTTGTTTAAATTGTTAACCATGATAATAACATGCATATTAATCATGGTTTATAAGCCTTGTGTTTATATTATACATACACGTTTATGTGGTAATTGTTTGATATGTAAAAACCGATGAATGCCCATGATTTATGCATGCTTGTTTGATTATTTTGTATGCTAATCCATGGCCTTCATGCACTAAGAATTAATGTTCCAACTCTCTGAATGGAGTTAGACCACGAATTTTTTTTGGGGGTTCATAACTCAGTAGACTACAAATTTTATGCTTATTGCTAAACGCGGGGAAGACTTTTTCCTTGTCTGATCGTGGCCTAAAGTCGGATGAATTAAAAACAGATTTACATTAAATAAAATATTAAAAATAGTAAACTAATTTAGAAAAATCTGAAAAATTTATGAAAAGTGCTTTGAATAGTGTTGATTTTAAGAAAAATAAAATGGCTTAACCAGCTTATCGAAATAAGCTGGAATAAGCCAAAGAAAGGCTGGTGGGCTTATGAGCTAAAAAGGGTTAACTAATAAATTTTGCAAAGCCTTAACAGAAAATTCCCAAGGGCGAGTGTGTAGTAGAGTGCAGTGTTAAAGCATTGGTTGAGGGTGGTAGAGGTACAGGGTTCGAGCCTTGACTCACCTTGGGCTTCCTATTTTCCCAATGTTTTTTATTTTGCAAATTTTTTTATAAAAAAGCTTAAGGACTTGAAAATAAGCACTTTTTGAAAAATAACTTTTTTACAGAAACCACAAATAAGCACAGAAATAAGCTATGAAAAGTAACAGATTTGGTTAAAAGCTAAAAAGGCAACAAGACTAAGTGTTGAGCATTTTAAAAAACTAAATAAGCTAAGGAAAAAGAAAAATAAGCTTAGACAACTGAATACATATGCCTAATAAGCACTTAAACCTAGAAATAAGGTGAATTAAATAAGCTAAAAAGCATGAAAAGACAAGAGGACAGATTTAACTTAGAACTAAAAGGTAGAATACTCAAATTTGCAAATAAGCTTAAAATAAGCTACAACTGAGCAAATAATCACAAAACAGACTTAAACAAGCATAATAAGCAATTGCAGACTGAAATAAGCAAAAGACATAAGCAAATAAGCACAGAAATCAAATAAGCAGTTTTGGCTAAAAACTTTTAACCAAACAACCAAAAATGGCACTTTTAGCTTATTTTTAAGCTAGTTAGTCAAACCTTATGGCTTTGAGACCTATAAAACTTAAAAGATGGTACTATAAGCTATCTAAAACAGCAATTAGAAAACATTTTGAAAATCAAATGAACTAGGAAAAAGCTGAATGAAAATGGCTGTTTCACTCAGCATGTGCTGAGTGAATTTTAAGCTTTAATGGCTTTTTGCAGGCCTAAATTAAACTAAAAAAAAGACTTCTAAAAGGTGAAATAAGCTAAAACAGATGAAGATCACCAACCAATGAGCTTATGCTCTCAAATTCAGATTCTAAAAACTAATTTAACTAACCTAATTTTGAAAATGAAAAAGGACCTTTAAACTTAGAAAGTAGACTTGATAACTTTGACAGATTTAAACTAAAACTCAAATGATACATGCACACCTAAACTAACCTATTTCTACTGCATATTAAGGCCTAAACAAGCAAGAAAACAAACACTAAAATGCAGCTAACAAAGATCTAAGCACACAAATCATTGCTAAAATCGAGTTATGGTAATGATTCCTTAAATTTGTATAGAAGATTCAGTATTTTACTCTTTTTGCAAAAACAAGAGATTTTTTAACATTGATTCGAATTTTTTTACACATTTTGAATTATAATAACACTAAAATGAGTTTTATGCTTGAAAAACTTAAATCAAAGTTAAAAATTTATCGTTTTTGAAAACCTTCTCAATCTTCTCAAAATAAAAACCTTCTCAATCGATCCGGGTTTTATATATATATATATATATATATATATATATATGTATATACATATGTATATATATATATATATACATATGTATATAGATATGTATATACATATACATATATATATATAATAGAATCCATATGTGTGTGCCTTAAAGACAATAATACACTCGTATTTTAGTTACACCGCTTTTAGAAAAACATACCAATTTTTAAAAGGTTACTATTTTAGCAAAGTTTCTATTTTTAGAAAGTTTTCATTTCTGAAAAGTTTAGAAATTCGAGGACGTCAATATCGTCTAATAATAATAGTTCTTTTCCGCTAACACCAACGCACCAATAGTTTTATCATACGACTCTACTTCCAATGCTAAGTATATATATAGTTTCCAAAAATAGGCTTTCTATTTTTAGACATGCCCAAACGCACCCTAATATTGTATTAGTTATAAAATAATATTCGTTAAGGTTTTACAAGCTTAAACGGACTCAAAAACGCTTAACCCCCATCTTTATCATTAATTCAACAAATGCAACTTTGACTTTTTTTGGGGAATTTTTTTGCCTAACTTTGGCTCAGATTTTCTCACTAATCTTGCACTTTCAGTTTTAAAATACCGCGATACTCTTTGTAAAACGTTATTTTGAACAACTTTTAAGTTTTACCCGAAGGTTGATTCGGACCATAAATGGTCTAAAATACAGGTTTTCGTTTCTGCGCAGAAATTAAAAATTGACAACTTTTACATAAAAATTTATCCCATCATTAAGCGGCTATAACTCATTAAATTTGCATTTTTAAGCTAAAAGTCTCACAAGTCCACTAGAAAACATCGTTTCGGACAACTTCATTGCTTTACTTGAAAGCCAAAACGGATCAGAAAGTGTCCATAACGCCTAATTAAGTTTCTGCGCAGATTCTAATTTTTATAAAAATAGTGCAGCCAATTTTGTATGTATTTTTTAAAATTTTAAACGGACGTATCTCCTTCGTTATAAGAAATTACGGGACGATCCTTATATCAAAACGATTGGGAGAACAAGTAGTATCATATTTTGAAGATTAAAACTAGTAAAAATATTTTTACGACACCTAAAACCCGCCTTTTAATTTTCTGCAGAAATATATATTTTCCGACACCCATCCAAACACCATCAAACTCAACCAAAACTTCACAATCATCACAAAACTAACCTATCTCCATCATTTACCTATTTTTCCCACATTCAAACACTTTTAAAAACTAACCCAATACACAAGATCATATGGATTTAAAAGTACAAATAAAAATAAATGTATATATATCAAAATATGTATAAAAAGGGTTTCAAAAACTTACAAAAAATCAAATGGATGCTAGAAAAAAATCAAGGGTGACCCTCTTTGGTCCTTTGCTTGGTTCGAACACCACCAACAACCTGAACAACCAAACCAAAGCTTCCAAGATACCTAAAATCCTCTTAATCAACCCCATGCACAATCTTTGACCCAAGTCTTGCAAAAACCTTAATTTATTATTGAAATCCTAACTTAAAGATCTTGAATAAACCTTGAAATCTTTGAATCAAATGCTTGGAAACACCTTAGATACCCTTGTTAATGAACCTTGAATGCTTGAATTAGATCAAAAATAAAAATTTGTGAAACCCCTTTGTGGGTTTTTGGAGTCGAGACCAAGAAAAGAGGGAGGAGAGGAGCAGGAAAAAAAATTGATAATAACTATATGTTTGTGTTTGTGTGTGTATTGGGTCGGCCTTTATGGCTTATTTCCTTTTTTTGTTGTGTATATTTGTGTGTAAATGTGAAAGCTAACTTAAAAAGGTAAGTGGTTAAGCCTAAATGTATAGTTTAGCAAAGTTTGGCGTAAACACGAAATAAAAACTAAAATGTTAAAGATAAAATTATTAATCATCGAGGGATATAATTGGAAATATTGAACTACATAGGACACGTAGACGAATAATAGGCTAAAAAGACGGCTCACGCTAAATAACAATTTACGACAACACGCGGTAACACTTCGGTAAAACTTTAAAAATAAAATTGTACTTAAAAGTAAAATAAAGAATAAGATCTGGATTAGAAATATTGACCCGTAATTTACAAAGTGTTACAGTCAACCCCCGTTAGGGAACTCGGATCCCCAGAGGTCAACGGGTGACATCAGCTGGCGAGGTGGATGCGAAAAGATGATGGTACTTGCTTTTAAATTGGTCTTCTCGCTCCCCTTTGAATTTAGGTCCTAGTCGAGAGTTTCAAGACTTTAACAATAAAGTGTAGCTTGTTGTCGAGTCAAAATGCATCTAGCAAAATGACAAGGTTTTATTAGATAATCATTCCTTTAGGTTCAAAACATAAAACGATGCTATGGGTTCCACTAGGTTCTCGCGGTAGCTCAGATTGGCATATCATGTTTCCTTTTGTGACTGTGCATGATGTAGTGTCCCAAATTCTTCAGTGACAGGACTAAAGATCCTATCTTCAGTTCATGCGTCAAAACGTGTTCGAAGGGTTCAATAAAACAATTAAACAAGGTAGCAAACGAATATTGAATGAATAATAGTCAATGCATAAAATGTCTGCAATGTGCAAATGGGTACGGATCAGTTGTTATGATAAGCCTTGATGAAAAGATTGAATATCTGTACTGATGAGAAAACAAGTGAAAACGAAGAATTTATATATCATACCAATGATCAAAGAAGCATATACCGAATAACAATACGTATCAAGATCGAATAATGAATTTGTAATGATAATTAATGTGAACAGGGGAATCAAGTAATTGATTAATCTTCAAAGAAAGTGAATGCCAATGCAAGTAGGTTATAATGAGTTTGATATTTCAGGCTTAGAGAATCCTAAAAGAGTGATTAATTATTTTAAGAACAAATTAGCGAACAATCATTAATTAATGCAGCGAATGAGTAGATCATAAAAGAATAGTGATAGCATCGCGAGAGGAATGAATGAAAGTATATAAAGGAACAATAAAATATATCACGAGCATGTAAAATATGAATATATCAACGACTTAAGAGAGCACGTATATAAACGTATGTACAAATATGATACTGATCAAAGGAATTATTATACAGAGAGTGATTCGCATAAGCAATTTACGAATCAAGGAAGTAACGAAGAATCATTTGTACAAATAATCAAGTAAACAAATAATCATTTGACCATAATAATGGTATGATTGAAGTAGGTGCCAAGAATATCAAAACATAGTAACGGTAAAAAAGAAATGGACATAAAGAATTATGAAAGACTATATAGAGTCATTCGTGAAGTTAACCGATGCAAACGAAAGAATTAATATCAATAGTTGAAAGAGGCACATATCAAAGAAGTAATATATCAAGAATGTTAAGTGGGATAGAGGAAATAATGGTATGAACAATTGATTATTAAAGGGAGTTGATACTAATGGTTAAAAACCGCACATAATAAGGATATGGTATATCAAGGATATTAAAATGGAATATGAGAAGTTAATTGTACGAACAATTAATTAATAAAGGGAGTGAATATATCCGTACCACAAAACAATCAATACATTGAGAGTTTTCAAAGAAATGTTTCAAATAAAAAAGTCATCATTAACTATGATGGTCGAGATTCTCTATTCAGAGTGGGGCTGTTTGTTGTGTCGTTCTCAAATGATATTCCAGTCGAAAGACGTGATCTTTATTAGCGTAGTTTGTCTCAAGGATCTTTATGCGCGATTCGTTCTCGGCATCTCAGATCTCATTCCATTCTAGGCGAAAGAGCATGTTAGACATACGTTGGGCTATAAGTCGTTTGCTAGTTGCTGAACTTTAGCAGTTGTCTTCTTGGCGGCATGATTCTCCAGAATGACAAGAAGTAGGGAGAAAAGAATGAGACATTAATGAGCCGTGTTCTAAAAGTAGATGCTCTACGGCGCCATGTACGATGAGACAAGTTAATTGTCGTATTCAAATTAGCCGGCATGTTTCTATGCATTAGGTTACGTAATGACGTATGCGTTAAAAAGAAAAAACGAGGCGAGTGTTCACACTCGGATTCGAATAGTAATATAACCAATGTGATCGACAATGGTATTATGGAAAATCATGAGAAGTTCTAGAGACCATTGTATCGCTAACAACGTCTTAAGAATAAACGAAACCATTGTGTCACTCACAATGTCTTAAGAAAAGTCATAGTATTTATATAAACAACATTTATATAAAAAAATATAATGACGCTCTAGAAAGTAGATATAAGTGATCGAATATAGTCGGCATTTATATAAATTACTTTTATTTAATTAAATAAAGGTACTCACGAAGATAAGCATAAGAGATCAAAAAGAAAGTAGTACATGTATATAAGTATCCTTATATAATACTAGTATTGATGCTCGAGGGAGTAAATATAGGAATCCAAAAGTATGCGCCCACGGATATCAGATATATCAAAGAGAGACTCTTAATTTTGAAAACTAGTTATAGTCTAGGTTTTGAAAATGACCCAGTTCTCTATAACTACAGCTCTGATACCAATCATTCACACCCCGAAAATCGAACAGCAGCGGAAAGGTAACCGGGGGTGAGACTCAAGGCATAAAATACAAGTCACAGAAAACGACCTCAAAATGAGACGTTTTACAATACATTTTAAAATGATTCACATTCGATACATTAAAACATCAAAGTTTACAAATAGGTCCCAACAGTTTTTGATAAAACACCATGATTTCAAAGATGACTTAAAGTTTGGATAAAGTTTTCTTCGAATGTAATAATAAAAATTCTTTACAAAACGCAGTGTTTTCAAAAAAAGTTTTATCAAATGTATAGAAATGAAGAGTCTGCGAAATACATATCTATGCAGCTTCCCTCCGAGCAATATACCTGAAATACCTGAGATAAAACATGCTAAAAAGTCAACAAAAATTGTTGAGTGAATTCATATGTTTTAATCGTAAAACAATGATTGAGTAAATCTAGAAAAGTTTTTTTTTTTATTTTTTTTTATTTTTTTTTTTATATTTTTTTTTTTAGTTTTTTTAATGTTTTTTTTTTTTATTTTTTTTGTTTTTTTTTTTTTTTTTTTTTTTTTTTTTTTTATTTTAAATGAAATCAAACAGTTTAGTGGACCGCAAGATTTGAATAATAAAGGACTAATGAAACACATTCAATAGTCAAAAGTAGTTATTATTGCACTAAGCTCATGACACTGAACCTTAACAAGTACTTTAATCAATGGATTGGTAATAACAAACCAATATTCGAGGTTTGCGCCCCACGATAGTGTAGGATGTTGCCAAACACTCTAGAAAGTATTTAAAATGTTAAATGCGTCAACGGTTATCTAGAAACCACAGCCCAGACGAGGATTGTCAATCCCGATAGATCTACCCACAACACTCACGTTTACTACAATAGCAATTAACGGTTCATGATTGAAAAGGGGACTTAAATGGCAATAGCGACACCTAGGAAATAATATTCAGGCAATAACATACAGTTTTAAAGTACTTGCGTCCAATTGTAAAAAGTAAGTAAGGTAGCATGAATCTCTTCCCATGAAGTTTGTAAAAGCAATTAAAAAGAAAAGGGGCTATGAACGCACCTTATAGCAAATGATGAGAATTGAATAATCAACAACGAAGAGAATGAAGACAAAATTTCTTAGCCGCGACCTAAAACAATGACGCGCTATTATGAGAATGAAGTACACAATGAAACGACGCATATGTCGTATATATATATGTATATATATATAATAGAATCCATATGTGTGTGCCTTAAAGATAATAGTTGTAACCTCTGCCCTTTTCTGTGTTTTGAATATTCTAGTATTAGTCCTTCGACTATTTGACGTTTGTCAGTTTTATTAGAATATGTATTGTGTTGACGGTGGTGATCTTATGAGAATTGATAATTGATGGTTTATGGTGTATAATAATCCTTTTTAGAGGGAATTATTATGTTATTTATGTTCCGGGTGGTTGACCCGTGAATATTTGAGAAATGCCAAAAATGAGTCCTGATACGTCTGTTAATGTCCAAAATGGGTTTTGGGGGAATAAAGCATGGAAATATGTCAAGTAAATACTCTAAGTTATTGGAAAAGTATTTTTAAGATGAATAAAAATACAAAGCAACTTCGAGAAATATTTTACGAGCAAGTTTTATGAGTTTTTAAGTGATCCCGATACAAAACGATGACACCCGAGAGCCTAGGATGCTCTAGCCAGATATAAGACATGGATAGGGGACAAGGAGGCTTAATTTTAGCTCTTTGGTCCCAACCTGAGTACATATGTAGTTTGTTTGATACCAAAATACACACATTGCATTTTCTTTTGAGATCAAAATCTCTTTCTTTCTCTCTTGGCCACGTCATGACACACACACACACATATACAAACTTTATTTTTGAAATTTGATAAAAAACCATGAAGATTGGTGATATATTGGGTTGATTCTAGTGTTCGGGTATTCATTAAAACAACGTTTGGGTTGTCCGGTCGTGCGAAATTTATTTTTAAGACCATTTTTTTAATCTTTCAAATTTAAATTACTTGCCTTTTTGGGTTGGCTAGTGATGCCATAGATGTTAGTTGTACGACCCGACTCCGTTTAAAATCGAAAGCGAAAAGTGATAAAGGTATGTTTATCGGTTTCGATTTGGGGTTCGAATAAAATGAAACAAGGATCAGGTTTTGTTAATTTTGATATTTTGGTCGTGATGGTTTAAAAACATATATTTGCTATGTAGCTTATTTTGTATATAGTTTATTTTGGCTTATTATAGGGTTCAAATAAGCTTATTTTGAGATTATCAGCTCACGACAACTTATCGAAACACAAGGAAAGTGTAACTATTATAAAACTAAATTATTGTTTTGCATTTTTTAAATCACATAGGGTTGACCCGTGAATTTTGAGAAATGTCAAAAAACGAGTCTGACACGTCCGTTAATGTCCAAATGAGTTTTGAAGGGTGTAAAGTAAAAATATGTCGTGTGAATACTCTAGGTTAATGGAAAAGTATTTTTAGGGTGAGTAAAAATACTAATTAAATTTGGGGTAAATTTTACGGTTGAGTTTTACGAGCTTTTAAGTGATCCCGACACGAAAAGAAAGACTCGAACCCTCCTAGGATGATAGTTGGGACGTGTGAAGGATAGGGGACAAGGAGGCTAAATTTTAGCCTTGTTGTCTAGAGATGTCATGTACATATATTCCTTCCACTAGTCCTTCCATTCATTTCATTATCATTTCAAAAAAAATAAACACACACACAAGTGTGTGTGTTTGTGTTTGTCCGCCCCTCACCAACAACAATCCACCATAAAAATTCAAACTTTGATCGAGAACGTGATATTCCGGGTTGATACGAGTATTTGGGTGTTCATTAAAACAACGTTTGGGTTGTCCGGTTCATGTCGAAATATACATTTTTGAAGATTTTCTTGTAAGTTTTCAAATTTAAATTTCGTTTGTCCTTTTGGGTTTGTTTTGATGCATAGATGTTAGTTGTACAAGTTGATCGTTGTGAAAATCGATTTTTGGAAGCGAAATGAATAAAAAAGGTGGTGTTTGGTTCGTGTATGGTAAAAAAGAAAAAAGGGAGTTTTTGTAGTTTTGATGTTGTGGTCGTGATGGTTGAATAATATATGATGCTAGAATGCTTATTTTTTTATAGTAGCTTGTATAGCTTATTCGGGCTTATTTTTAAGCTATTTCTTGGCTTATTTTGGGCTTATATGCCACGAACCATTCCCAAAATCACTAGAAAAGTGATTTTGATTATTTTTGTGTTATGGCATATGTTATGGACTATTTTTGAGGCTTATGGTAGTAACCAAATGCGATACGTAGCTTATTACCTTATTTTCAAGCTTAATATACGTATTCTTGAGCTATTGGACTCACGACCCAATAAGTCTATTTAAGCCGTAGCTTAATGGGAGGGCTTATTGTGGTCCGGATTATTTTCTACATATAAGTATATACTTATATATGTAAATGGACCTTGATTTTGGACTTGGATCGTATTTTGGACTTATAAATGTCTTAATGGACCCTTGTTGGGCCTTAAAGCCCAATAAGCGATATTTAGTCGTTATAAGTGTTTTGATGGACTTTTGAAAGTGAAAATGTGTTTACGAAGTGATATGGAACGATATTTTAGGAAAAACGTTTTAGCAAACGTTAAAGATTGAGAATTTAGAATTTTGTCGAAAAGTGTCGAATTTATGAAAAGTGTTGAAAATAAGGTTTGAGACCTTGGAAAACGTTGTATGAGCCGGGTCATGTTGAAATTTCGTAAAAAGTTTAAACTTAGAAATTTTTCTAAAAACATGATTTTTGATTTTTAAATAATAAAATATTATTTAATTATTTTATTTATTTAATAAATTCACTAAAAGTCAAAAAATATATTTTTTCTCGAAACTTCTCGAATATGTTTACTATGACTAAACGTTTCAATTTCAACCGTATTATGATTATTTTGAAGTGACTAAGGTTACCGAATGGACTTGTCGAGATATATTTATAATTATTAATTATAAACATTTATCTATATTACTTATCTATTTTCTCTAAATCGTATAAGTATGTATTATCGGGGTATGAGATTCATATGATTGTGGAAATATGTCGTCAACCATCACACCACTAAATTATTTTGGGTAATTGTACAACGCGTCTAAATTTATGAATCCAATGTGAAGATTGTTTTGGAATTGGATGATTAAATTGAGACATTAACTGGACTAGGTCGTGTGCAAGCGTCGTTGCATTTTCTTGTGTGATTGATATTTGGTTGCTAAAGACTTGCTTGAGGTGAGTTCTCATAGCCCCACTTTTTACTGGTTTTTCCGTTGGGGGAAAATGATACTCAAATGTGTTTTGAAATGTTTTGAATTGATCTGTACGAAATGTGGTTTTGTTTTTGGGACAAGTTACGTGCTTATGACTGCTATGTGAATATTATGTGTTGAATGATTGTTTGGATCGGAGGGGTACGCCTATCCTAGTATTTGCATGATTGTTTGGATCAGATAGGTACGCCTACCTATATTTGTGTGGTTATTGGAGCGGATGGGTACGCCTACCCAGGTTTGTGTGTGGTCCTGTCCTAGTTTTAGTGCTCCAGCTGGTAGGCTCTTTAGGTGCGTAAGTGACATATGGTTATTGATTAGCTGTGATGCTAAGGTTGTTTGCATATATTCACTGTCATATAGCACTATTGTCCACTGTTAAAATATTGGCACAGCTTTTGGGTTGAAGGTCAAACCTACGAGCTCACCAACATTATTGTTGACGTTTTCAAGTATCATATTTAGATGAAGTGAAAGAAGAGTAGTTTGGTGATTGTTATAGCAGACTTAGAAGTATCCCGAGTGGAATTTCATTTGAATTCTTGCTTGCTTATTGTTTGGTTCTAGTAATTGGATGATTTTGATTAAGTTTGGTTTATAGACCCCTCTGAGGGCATTTGAATAATTGTAAGCGATTATGGATTTTAGTTGCGATTTGGGACATCACTCGAGGTTGTTCGAGGTTGATGGTCTTCATAGCACTTGAAGTTTATGCAATGTAGTTTTCTCTATTTTGTATCTTGTGTTATGATTGATCATTATGTTGCTTTCCCGAGTTTTCGCCATTGTCAAGGTGTGACAGATTGGTATCAGAGCCGGGTTATAGAGAACTGGTGGATTGGCCTAGACTATAACCTAAGATCCGTCGTTTAGTTGCGTATAGGATCTATGTGCGCGGTGTTCCGCTTTTGTTTGCTTTCGCGTGTTCGCGGTTTGGTGCTTTAGTTATGGCAGTCATTGAAATGTGTGAGCTCAATATTAAATATGACGGGGAAAGGATGTGAATATAAGTACGGTGGCCAACGTAGTTATAAGCGTATCACAACTCACTCATACTTAGTAATGTTGTTCACACAAATCGATGTTGACACCGTAGGGTGGTATTCTGTATATATTTGTATATATAGTAAGATATTATATATATATGCGAGTCTTCCTGCTTTCCCAACGTTGCTCATGTTCTCCCTCGTGTGGATAATGCCGCCAAGGGTGATGTCCCGAAGTGCTTGTCGGCCTGCTGCCGAATCATTAGGAGGGGGAACGGGTGTACGGGTTGGTAGAGGTGGAAGGGGTAGAAGACCTAGGAAAGGTAATGTTGAGCGTGTTGATGATTTGAATGGTCAAGAAAATGACCAAGATATGGGAGCTAATAGGGGTGTTGAGGGAGTCAATGGGAATATAGAGGGAGCCAATAGGGGAGCACCCGACTTCTTGACGATCATTGCCCAACAATTGCAGAACCTCTTACCCGCCATGCTAGCCTAGGTTAGTAACCGAGGAAATGTTGGAAATCAGAATGGTAATGTGGTTAATAAGAACGTTCAGGAGAACGTTGGGAATGTGTTAGTGAATGGCAACCGGGTAGTTTGTTCATATAAGGAGTTATTAGCTTGTAACCCTAAGGAATATGATGGTAAGGGAGGTGTTGTAGTTCTTACTTGTTGGATCAAGAAAATGGAGAACGTACAGGATATGAGTGGTTGTTGTAATGACCAAAAAGTGAAATACACCGCTGGTTCATTTGTAGGTAAGGCTTTAACATGGTGGAACTCTCAGATCTGCACGCTAAGCCGGGAAATTTTTGTTAGTATGTCATGGAATGACTTTAAGTTTATGATGATACAAGAGTTTTGTCCTAGTCATGAGATGCAAAAGATGGAATCTGAGTTGTGGAATCACGCCATGGTCGGGGCTGGCCATGCTGCGTATACTGATAGGTTTCATGAGTTGGCTAGGTTAGTTCATCATTTGGTAACTCCTGAGAGTATGATGATTAAGAGGTATGTGTATGGCCTTGCTCCACAGATCCATGGGATGGTGGCAGCAACGGAGCCAAAAACTATACAAAAGGTTGTGCAGATTTCTGGTGCACTGACTGATGAGGTTGTTAGGAATGGATCAATTAAGAAGGTTGAAAAGAGAGGTAATGTGGGGGAACCTAGCAAGGATAGGAGTGGAAGGGATGATAATAAGAGGACTAGGACTTTGAATGCTTTTGCTACTATTGTGAACCCTGTAGGAAGAGAGAATACGGGTACTTGGCCCAAGTGTACCACTTGCAACTCCTACCATGTGCCTGGTAGACCTTGTCGCATATGCTTCAACTGTAACTGCCCGGGTCATTTGGCAAGGGATTGTAAGGGTGTGCCGAGGAATGTGAATCTTGTCAATGCTAGAAACCCGACTATTAGGGCATGTTATGAGTGTGGTAGTACCGACCATGTCAGGTCAGCCTGTCCTAGATGGATTAGGGCACAAGGACCGGGAGAAAATCGTCCAAACCAAATTGCTACTAATAACGGGGGTCAGGGTCATGGAAACCAAGGGAACCAGGCTAGGGATAGGACATTCATGTTGGGAGCAGAAGAAGCTCGCCAGGATCCAAACATTATGACGGCTACGTTTACTTTAAACAATCATTTTGCCACTACCTTATTTGACTCTGGTGCCGACTATAGTTTTGTTTTCACTACTTTTATACCTC
>BQNB010026390.1:0-58657 GCA_026074375.1 Tanacetum coccineum | reverse complement strand
TGAGTCCCATAAATCAAAGTATTCCATTCACCCAGGTTCTAACAAGATGTATCAGGATCTAAAGAAACTCTATTGGTGGTCTAACATAAAAGAAATCATCGCTGAATATGTTAGCAAATGTTTGACATGTTCTAGAGTTAAGGCAGAATATTAGAAGCCATCTGGCTTATTGGTATAACCGGAGATTCCTATGTGGAAGTGGGAGAGAATAACAATGGATTTCATCACAAAACTACCCAAAACCTTCAACGAACATGACACAATCTGGGTCATTGTCGATCGGCTCACCAAATCCGCACATTTCATCCCTACCTGAGAGACATATAGTATGGAAACCCTTACAAGGTTATACATCAAAGAAATAGTCTCCTGGCATAGAGTTCCAATATCTATCATCTCGGATCGTGAATGTCATTTCACATCCAGATTCTGGAAATTATTACAAAGTGCTTGGGGTACTCAATTAGACATGAGTACGGCATATCATCCTGAAACGGATGGGCAAAGTGAAAGGACCATCCAAACACTTGAAGACATGCTTCGAGCCAATGTTAGAGATTTTGGAAAAGGATGGGAAAAACACTTACCATTAGTATAATTTTCTTACAATAACAGTTACCATGCTAGTATTAAGCCAGCACCAGTTGAGGCACTTTATGGTTGAAAGTGCAGATCACATGTTTGCTGGGCCGAAGTTGGAGATGTTCAACTTACGGGACCAGAAATAATCCATGAAACCACTGAAAAGATCGTGCAAATTTTCATGAGTGTAAAATCAAAAAAAGTGGCTTTTTATCTCATAATATTGTGGAAAATAAGGAACTAGGAATCTTTCCATTGGTTTAAACATTCTATCGTTAATAAATAGTTGCTAAGTCATTAGTCAACAAACGAAACTATTCCACTTGTGTCTTTTCCAATTCCATTTCACACTTTATTTCTTATTTTTTTCAACTTTGATATTTAAAGTTTCAATACAAATTTAAATTAAAAAAATAAAAATATGAATTTGTCTTTGGTATTGACTTTCAAATCACATGTAAGGAAGCTAGAAAAGACGAACCGGTTGATCGGGCTTTACCTGTTTTGAGTTTGTCTGATGGTGTGTTTAAATCTTGTTAATTAGTTAGCATAAAGAGCGGAAATTATACTTAAAAAAAGGGAAAATTGTATATATACCTACTAAAACTTAATATTTGCATATATACCCAAAATATAAGTTTTTAATGCATGATATACGATGCAAATTAAACATGTTTTGGGTATATTTGCAAATATGAAAATTTTAATGGGGATATATGAAGAAAAAAAAACCTTATTTATTGCTTAAGTTTTTTCCTAATATTAGGTGTATTGCTTTTTAAAGAAAACCATGATTAAAAATTAAATTTGAATGGCTATGATACATTTCTTTTATGGCAGGGAGATGATTTGCATACTCACCAAATTGATTGGCACACTCAAATTATGTGTGTTATGCCTATTATACCCCTAACATTTGCACACTTTATTAAGTAATTTTCATAAATGTAAATTTTTATTTGTTCTTAGTTCAAATCTCTTTTTTGCACCTTGGAGTGTTTACAAGTTTTGGTTTTGAATAGGTGTTCTATTTTACAGGTCATAATACATGTTAGTTTAACTTCTTCTCAATTTGATTACATTTGGCTTCTTAAATCTTTTGTATGATTGATAGTGCTCATCTTTTGTGTTGCAAACATGCAAGACCTTTTCAATGACATAATGGACAATTTCATACAGGTAACTCACTGCATAAACCATTGTATTTTAAATCAATTACAAAGCCCAAAGTTCATGGTTTAAGTAACTATAAAAGCCAAGAAGCCATTGGTTTCTTATAATTACTACTTTTGTACATGTTATTTGATCAGATTAGAGATGATCACGAGGCGCGTAACAATAATTGTCTACACAAAAGTCATACGATATCAGTGATAAAAGGTAAGATACATCATGTGAAATTCATTATGTACTTTTTAATTTGCATAATCTAATTGATTACATTTTGTGATATTGTTATCACTTAATTTTAAGAACCTATGCTTATAACCCATATTTGTGATTCTTATCAGTTAAAATATCTTTTTTGTTATCGTGTCTTTAGAGTGTCGAAGAAGGGTAATAGCTTTGTACTACTGGATAGATCAGATAATGAGTTGATCAATTTGAGTGCTAATACCAAATGTTTGAATGTTTGGTTTGTATCAAGTTCATTACTGACTGTCAAAAACTTATATGCAAGTGGTTAAAGTATGTCTTCAAATCTGTCTTTTCGTGGTTTTACAATTTTTTAACCTTTCTTATGTAATTATTGCAGTATTATTGCACCCATTGCCCGAAACAACAATCACATGGCGTGTATAGATGTGAGGGATGCAATGTAGGGCAAACCTTCAGAAAATGGGATATTCTACATTGTTGTAGGATGCCCGGACAACAACACATTGCGTGGTCAGGTTATAGATGCCAAAAATCTCCGTTTTGAGGTTAAGAAGCATGAAGATTCGTCCACGTTTCCTGAAACGTTCTTACAAATAGAATTTGTCGTAAGTGACGAGTTTAAACTTTGCTAAATTGTTGAACCCGCTAACGCGTATAATTACTTTTCGTTTTGTATACAAGACATCATGCTACTCACCTGGAACAATTGCTTGAAGAGAATAAGTCAATAATTACTAAAGATCTTCATGTCAGACTAATCTTACACTCTCTTTTTCATTTTGGAAATATATTTGATCATTCTTTATAGTTTTTATAATTATAATGTATTAACATAAGAAACCTTATAGGAATATTCAGATTTCAAGAGGTAGAAAGATGTGCAGGTAGAGAGCTTCATAAATGTATTCAGGTACTTCATTTACATTATAGATAGTTAAGTCATCCGTTTTTTTAAGTGTTCTTTTGTTTGTTTCAGGATTTACCACATCACCGAGTCGAGTGTTGTCGCTGATTTGCATTATAAATAGTAGCATCTTGGATTATAGTAGCATCTTTGATTGGCAAAACAATCATGACGGGAATAGTTCAAGACGTATTGTCGCTAATTTTGAAGATCCGAATGATTTGCTACCGTATTATCTCTAATTTGATTCATTCGAAGACATGCAAATGCTAAAAGGGCTTTAAAGAATAGGACTATGAAGGTTTAACCACCATATTCTCTATTTTTCACACATTTCATTGTTCTTTGTACATATTTAACACGTGCATACTTCCCTTCTTTTTTTCTTCCAATTTTTCGTTTAAGATATTGTTCGTTATTCATTATTTTTGTACGTCCAGTTAGAATTCATCAAATAATATTATGAAGCTAGCCCGCCCATCCAGACGGGCTACGAAACTAGTATCATATATAGTCATAAAACATTATTTTAAAATTCATATTTCTCCAACTTTACTTATTTTAAAAGGGTTTAAGCCATTAAATAGTTATTTGCTTTTTCAAATTTACACGAGGCGTTACCACCCGTGCGTTGCACAGGGTTTGATTTTTGTGAAAAATCTGATTGTGACTTATGTGAGGCATTCTATAAATTCATATATGGCTCTTTCGCGCAAGATATAAGGCAATGTTTAAGTAAAAAATGTGTTTGCACAAATTTAAATGAAGAAATACCCGTGCGTTGCACCAGGCTTGTTTTTTGAAAAAAATTAAACTTTTCTATGGAGCGAAACCCGGCATCCAAAAGACCATTGTGTACAGCTCGGGATCCTACTTGTACAGCTCGGGATCCTCTCTTTTCAACGTGTCGCTTTCTACTTGACGCCACCAATTTTCGCTTGCCTGCAAAAAAAACATCAACTTGTTACCAACTTTTGTTTATGAGGAAACTGAAAAAAGGAAATGCTATGTCTTACCAAAATCAAGCATCGGAAAGCGTGCAAGCATCAAGGCATGGAACATACTATTCCCAGTTAGATGGCCAGTGTCTTTGTGAAATCAGGCAGAAGAGAGCCAATTGCTCCTTAGATAATTCATTGTTGTTAAAGACCCGTGTAACCCCGGGGGTATTTTAAAGAATTTATTTAGTAAGAAGTAATGTGTGTGAATAAAGTAAAAGATTCGCTCGTGACCAGTGAAGAAACATGAGTGCATTTCTAACAAATGTTTCACCTACAAATAACATCTATTGCAAGTATAAATGAATGCATAAAGCATATTCTAAACCCAACAAATGGAAGCACGACTAATAGCACCAACACTACCCCAAGCAGACCCAATTCCAGTTCCCAATCAAGCCCTGACTCCTACTTCTTCTTCAGCTCCAGGTGACCATGGAAATGATCTTTGACTATTTGCTTCCGATGAAAGATGCATATTGAATACCTCAATTAGGAGTGTCAATCGGCTCGGGTTGACCCGAACCCGATAAAGTTTTATCGCCAAAAGTCATTTTACACATGTGTGATACTAGAGAAAAAAATATCTTCCTTGTGTTTTCTATCTATATATCCGGATATGTGTGTATATCTATGCTAAAATATATAAGTTTTTTATATTGGGTATAGTTGTGGGTATTTGGTTGAGTATAGATAGGTATTGGTGCTTCCGGGTATGCCTAAATGTATTTTATTGCGAAACGTAAACATTTTACGTACCCAATAAAAATAAAATATAAAAAGTTGATTATTACTTTCATAAAAATAATATATTGCTTGCTTGACGTAAACTTTAGTTTGTTTGGGGCCCGTTTACGTTGATTGTTGATTTTTAGTTTACGCGATTTAACTTAACGATAAAAATTAAAAGCAAACGCGTAAAACTCTAAAAAAATAATAGAATAATTGAAGTCGTAAAATGACCTAAAATAAAGGGATGTTACATAAAGTATGTCCAAAATGGAGTTAATATGAATGAGATATCGTGTCTCAAAGTGGGTTATGTGAAACACAAAATCTGGAAAATGGAAGTATCCCACATCGCCCAAAATGTGAAGTGGGAAGGCGTGATTCGGGTTCTTTCCAGTTTTCTAGTAAATCTATTTTAGGAATAGATTTAAACTTATCAAATAAATTTGTACATAATATTTTGTGTCATTAAATGATATGCAAATTGTTTTTGTTAATAAAAGGTTTGCTTAAGTTGGGCAATTACTTTATCTTGGAGAACAAGTTAACTTTCTTGTATAAATACAGCCATTGTCTCATTCATTTAAAAATAACCAAAAATGCAGCTCCATAGCAACCAAGTTCCAGCAATCTTTTCGATCAGAATCATACGACTACTTCCGTGATATTCCAGGCAAGTTTGTCAGGTCCGGCTGTACAACAGCTTTGAACGTTGTACCTTGGGAGACAGACGACAAATCTATTTTAAGGGAAGCGTGTCCAACACGTGCCTCATTCCACGACCTTTTACTGCTTTTATATTTATCGTTCATAGTGTCTGTCTTCTGCTTCTACCCCATTCTGTCTGTTTTATTTTCTGTTAATTATTTATTAATTGTAATATGATTTTATTTTAATAAAAGTGTACATGTTTCCCTACATAAAGTGATCCTATTTGAATGTCTATTATTAATTATTTGAGATGTGAGTGTGTATGAAGTATTTTGTGAGGTATGTTTTTATAAAAGTGAGTATTTCTGAAAAAGGTAAGGGTGTGGTGACCATTAGGAGTGAAAAGTGAGAGCGAGTGAGAGGGGAAGGGGGAGGGAATGGTGATGTGGCACTGAGGTGAATGAGGTAACAATGTAACCATTAGGAGTAACCTAATAAGCACACAAGATAGATAGAAAAAGAGAGATTATCATTGGTTCATTATGAATTGCTATGTGAAGTTCTTACAATTAAGGGATGGTGGAAGTATTTATACTTTGTCTAGATTTATTGAATCTAGACATGTGTATTTATATTAGTCACACCTCCAAAATATCGCAGCGAAAACCTAACTGAGGGCGTGACGTTCATAGCACACGAACACAAGATATAAAGGACGACCTCTATATGAGTCGTTTAAAAGTAGATCATTTGATAAACATAAAACAAACCAAGTTTTCAACCAAGTACAATAAGAAGTTTTGATACAAAATGATAAGTAGTTTAAAAGACATCCAAATGATCCAAATTATGTAGAAAATGACTTCATAGATGCGACTCCATAAGCTAGCCATGCATTTAAGAATTTGAAAGATACATACTTAAAACGTCAACAATAATGTTGGTGAGTTCATAGGTTTAAGTAAATATAAGTGTGAACCACAAGATTTCAAGTGTATGACCATTGTAACACATACAATGACGACATATAAGTAAAAGTTGTAATGATTGCACTAATCTCATGACACCGCAGCTACAACAAAGTTTAAGTTGTTACTAGTAATTGCTCGACATGTGTCTAACCTAAGGCCACCCAGAGTTTCCTGGACGGTATACATTCGTTTGACCAATCTCATTGGTCAAGTAAGCGCTACTTACCCGGACGAGGGTGTCAACCCTAATAGATCTATTTACAAAAATCGTGCTTACAAAAAGTAATTAACGGTTCATGATAGTGGGCATAAGTGGGTTAACGATACTTAGGCTAATCCGCAACAGTTTAAAAGTACTTCTGTCTATATGTAAAAGCAAGCAATGTATCTCACCCCAAGTGTTGCAAAACAAGTATAAATCATGTAAATGTGGGGCTATGAAACTCACCTCAAGCAAACAATATAATCGGGAAACTAACACAAGTGCTAAAGTAGCTCGAGTCCTAACCGCAACCTAATTAAATAATAAGGCGCTTTAGGTTAACAATATGAGTGTACTAAATGCATATGAGTTTTATAAATATTTTTCTCAACCTACTATATTTGTGTCTAAGGTTTTCTAAGTTCAAAATATACTTTACAATCAAATTTACAAGTGTTTTATATAAGAAAGTTAATAAAATAGCTTGCTGGAATTAGGGGTTTCTCGACTTCATGAGGCCATATCTTACTCGTTTTTTACTGAAATAATATGTCTCCAAAGCCTAGGTTGAAGGTTTTTGAGTTATCTTTCCAACCATGTAAGTCTCATAAAGAGAATCAAATTTTAAAGGGTCCAAATGGGTCTTAGAAGACACAAAAGGTCCTATTGTCTTTTGGTCTTTTGGACAGTTTGTGTTGCTAAAATTGTTTTAGTCATAACTCACTTAATTTTTATTCTCTCAGCTTAATTCAACTCGATAAGTTTAAGTTAAGGTCTGATCTACAAATGTATTAAAAGGCTCAAAATGCCAAACTACTCTTAAAGGGCTCATAATTACGTTCAAAGTACAGAACTCAGATTTGCGCACTAATCTTGTAAAAATCATTGAAAATGTAAACGAACCTGAATCATTTTGGGCACCTCCAGAAATATAACTAACACACTATATCCAAATATTTTGAAAAGATTTTTACTCATGGGTTATCCTAGAGTGGTCGTTACAAGCTCATAAGTCAATACAAAAATCTGCTCTAGTTTAGGGTTTGTAAAACAAGCTTTTTAACATGTTTCTCTTATACACAAGCATACTAAGGAGTTATAAATCATATATAAGATGTGTAAAGTGTATGAAAACATGAAAGTAATGATACTTACAATGAATGAATGATGTGGATGAACAAGAGTGCAAGTTTACCCCAAAACAACTAAGAACCCTAGTTTTTATCAACCCAAAACTTTAGCTTCTGAATCAAACTCTTAAATCTTTTTGCAAAATATTTCACAAACTTTGAAATCCCTTGTTTTCTCACCCTTGTTGCCGTGTGATGTTAGAGAGAAAAAGAGTGGTGTTTTTGTTTGTGTGAAAAAGTAACTAGCTAAGCCTTTCTTATGTAGTGGAAAGAGTTGTATGGTATTAACTAGTTGGCATGGCTTGATCCATGGGATTAAGGGGAAGGGCAGCCAAAGTTGGATATTAGGGGAGAAAGCACCAAAATTTGGGTGTTAGAAGATAAAGCACTAAAAGTAGGGTAATAAGGGCTAAAGTAAAATGGCTATAAGACAAATTTGAGATGAGGTAAACATGTTTAAAATGAGACTAATCCTTCCAGATGTTTTTTTGGGGGAGGGGGGGAACCGACCAAAAATAAGGGGAAAGGAAAATGCATTTTAAATTTTGAAATTTGCTTAGGTGCATGTATGTATATATATAGGAAAGGTGGTAGAGTGTTGTGCATGCATCCATGAATATGTAGACTTGTATGATTCACGTAAAAACTTATAAAGTTGTATGCAAATGAATTATGAAATATTTCCGTGAGTATAATAATATACTTATCATGAGTAGACTAAACGTAGTCTAGAGTTGTTGTGCATTCAATGACGTTTTTCACGGTTTGTGGGGTCACTTCCTGGTTTTAGATTAAATCAAGCACGTATACGTTCAAAATAAAATATTTCAAGTTGATAGTTAAATATTAACCTGGAAAAATGTCAATTGTCACAATCATCCCTCGTTAAAAGAATTTCGTCCCGAAATTCAGTTTGTGTCATCCAGTGGTGAAGTTTCTCAAAATAGGTGAGGGTATTTGTCGCGGAATTGGTCTTCACGCTCCCATGTGAATTCAAGACCTATCCTAGAATTCCACCGAACCTTGATGATCGGTATACGACTTCTCTTCAATTGTTTGATTTTCCGGTCCATGATTTCCACCGGTTCCTCGATAAAATGCAGTTTATCATCCACTTGGATCTTATCTAATGGAATGACAAGCGATTCATCCGAAAAGCACTTATTGAGATTGGAAACGTGAAAAGTGCTATGCACACTGCATAACCCTTGCGGAAGTTCAAGTCTGTAAGCTACGTGTCCAACCTTAGTTATAATCTTAAAAGGTCCAATATACCTCGGGTTTAACTTCCCTTGTTTTCCCAAACGAATCACACCTTTCCATGGCGAAACCTTTAACACGACCTTGTCTCCAACTTAAAATTCTAGGGGTTTACGTCTCTTATCGGCATAACTTTTTTGTCGGTCACGAGCAGCTTGCATTCTGCTACGAATCTGTTTGATCTTCTCAGTGGTTTCATGTATGATCTCTGTACTAGTGAGTTGGCTCTCACCAACCTCAGTCCAAAAAATAGGTGATCGACACTTTCTTCCGTACAGTTCCTCAAAAGGTGCAACCTTGATGCTGGAGTGGTAACTGTTGTTGTAGGAGAATTCAGCTAATGGTAATTGATTATTCCAACCATTTCCGAAATCAATTCGCAAGCGCGTAACATGTCTTCCAATGTTTGGATCGTTCTTTCACTTTGCCCATCCGTCTGTGGATGGTAAGCAGTACTCATATCTAGACGAGTTCCTAAAGCTCCCTGGAGTGACTGCCAAAACCTTGATCTGAATCGGCTATCTCGGTCTGAAATAATCAATACTGGTACTTCGTGCCTTAAGACTATTTTCTTTAAGTACAGTCTTTCCAGCTTCTCCATCTTATCAGTTTCCTTAACCGGTAGGAAATGTGCGAACATAGTGAGACGATCAACGATCACCCAAATGGTATCGTAACCGCTTGACGTCTTTGGTAACTTCGTAATATAGTCCATTGTTATCCTTTCCCATTTCCACTAGGGTATCTCAGGTTTTTCCAATAAACCAGATGACTTCTGATACTTGGCTTTTACTTTTGAGCAAGTCAAACATGTGCTAACATACGTGGCAATATCTGCCTTCATGTTAGGCCACTAATATAGTTTCTTGAGATCATGATACATTTTTCCGATCCAAGATGGATGTAATATTTAGATTTATGTGACTCATGCATGATCAGATCCCTTAGTCCACCAAAATGTGGTAACTAACTCCTGTTACTAATACAACGAGTTCCATCATCACGAGTCTCAAACTCCTTATCCATACCATGAGGATTTTCCTCCGTAACATTCCATTCCTTAACTGCTTCAGCCTGAGCATCCGAGATTTGTGACGAAAGACTTAATTTTATTGTCATCACTAAAGCTCAAACTCGTAGTGGTTTCAACTGTCCATTTCGGCTTAAAGTATCTGCTACAACGTTCGCCTTACTAGGGTGATAACGAATCTCACAGTCGTAATCACTAAGTAGCTCGATCCATCGACACTGCCTCATGTTCATCTCCTTCTGGTCAAGTATATGCTGAAGACTTTTGTGATCAGTAACACAGTACACCTCATGCCATATAAATTGTGCCTCTAAATCTTGAGAGCGAACACTACAACTTCTAATGTTAAGTCGTGAGTAGTATAGTTCTTCTCATGAACTTTCAGTTGTCGAGAGGCATACGCTATAACCTTCTCCTTCTGCATTAACACTGTCACACCCTGACAATGGCGGAAACTCAAGAGTGCAACATAATGATCAATCATAACACAAGATACAATATAGAGAAAAACTACAATGCATAAACTTCAAGTGTTACAAAGACCATCTCTCTTACAATTCTAAATGACAACACAGGGGTCCAAATCCAAACTTAAACCAAAACTTCCAAATACTAAGAACCAAACAAATAAACAAGCAAGGATTCACATGAAAAATCCACACGGGATACTTCTAAGCCTGCTATCACATATCACCAACCTATTCATCTTTTACTTCACCTAAAAATGATACTCGAAAACGTCAACAATAATGTTGGTGAGCTTGTAGGTTTGACCTTAAACCAAAAGCTGTGCCAATATCTCAAAACAGTAGACTATAATGCAAAACGACAGTGAATATATGCAAATCACCCATGACTTAGCATCCCCGCTAATCATGTAACACTACCTAGCATTCGCGCTAGTTGATCACCATGCCCTAGCATCCCCGCTAGTCATGAAAACATCATATACCAATGCTCTTGGAGTCGCAACTCCGATATGTCACTTACGCACCTAAAGGGCCTACCAGCTGGAGCACTATATCAGGGCAGGACCATACTAGACATAGCAATTCCTTGCCAATGACCCTTGCCGTGCCAAACACAGTACACGCAAGTAAAATCACAACCCTTGACATGTAAAACACAGTACATGCAAGTAAAATTACATCACATATATTCACATAGCAATCATAAGCACATAATTGTCCCAAAATCAAAACCACGTTTCGCACAGTTCAAAAGAAAACAGTTCAAAACACATTTGAGTATCATTTTCCCTCAACGGAAAAACAGTAGAAAAATGGGGCTACAAGAACTCACCTCAAGCAAGTCTTAAGCAACCAAATCTCAATCACACAATCAAATGCAACGACGTTCGCACACGACCTAGTCAGTTAATGTCTCATTTTAATCATTCATTTTCAAAACAGTCTTCAAGTTTGATGCATAGAGGTTAGATGCGTTGTACAATTACCCGTAACGAATTAGTGGTGTGATGGTTGACATCTCACCCTAAAATATCTTATCGCTCTGATATCTTCACGATACATACTTATACTATTTTAAGAAGATAGATAAGTAACATAAGTAAATATTTATAATAAATAATTATAAATATATATATCCCGATAAGTCCATTCGGTAACCTTAGTTATCGTGAAAATAATCATAACATGGTTGAAAATGAAACGTTTACTCATAATAAACATATTAGAGAAGTTTCGAGAAAAATTATTTTTTTTGTCTTTTAGTGAATTTATTAAATTAATAAAATAATAATATTTTATTATTTAAAATCAAAAATCATGTTCTTAAGTAAAATTTTCTAAGTATAAACTTTTACGAAATTTTGACATGACCCGTACGTTTATACAACGTTTTCCAAGGTTTTTAAACATTAAATTCAAACAATCTCAATATTTTGACACTTTCCGACAAAATTCCAAAATCTCAATCTGTAACGTTTATCAAAGTGTTTTTCCCTAAACAACGTTCAATAATATTTCACAAACTCATTTCACTTTCCAAAAGTCTGTCAAAACCTTTAAAACGATTAAATATCGCTTATTTGGATTTAAGGCCCAATAAGGGTCCATTAAGGTTTTTACATATATCCAATACGAACCAAGCCCGAAACCAAAGCCCATTTATATACATAAGCTCTTACTAATAAGTAAAAAATAACCCAGACCACAATAAGCCATCAAATAAGCCATAGATTATTTGATGCTTATTGTGTCGTGAGCCCACAAGCTCCAAAACTAGTCCATAAGCTTTAAAATAAGCTTAATAAGCTACGATACATATTCGGTTAACACCGTAAGCCACAAAAATAGTCCACGAGTATACGCCATACCACGTAAATAATCAAAATCACCTCCCTTTTGAGTCTAAAATAAGCCGAGAGCATATAAGCTCAAAATAAGCCACGAAAAGCCCACAAAATAAGCTATACAAGCTATTATACAAAATAAGTTATCTAGCAATATATGTTTTTCAACCATCACGACCACAACATCAAAACTACAAAACCCTTTTATTTCTTTTTATATCTGACACAAACCAAACACATCCTTTTATCCTTTTTGTTTCCAAAAATCGATTTTTACGACGATCAACTTATACAACTAACATCTATGCATCAATATCAACCCAAAAGGACAAACGAAATTTAAATTTAGAAACTTACAAGAAAAGTCTTCAATATATAGATTTCGACACGGACCGGACAACCCAAACGTTGTTTATATGAGTACCCGGACACTAGGATCACCCCGGAAATATCTTAAATCCCCACGATCTTGATCAAAGTTGGAAAACTTATGGGTGTTTGTGTTTTGCTTTGTCGGACGCACAAGACACACACAAGTGTGTGTGTGTGTGTTATTTTTGAAATGAAATGAAATGAATGGGAGAATAGTGGTAAAAGGGAATATGAGTACTAATCTTGTTGGAAAAATATCTTCCTTGTCCCCTCCCTTTGTTAATCACGAAATTGGTATCCTATGGGCTCGGGTTCCTTTCTTTTCATGTCGGGTTCACTTAAAAATCATAAAACTCGATCGTAAAATTTTCCCCAAAGTTAGTTAGCATTTTTATTCACCTTAAAAATACTTTTCCAATAACTTAGAGTATTTACTTGACATATTTTCGCGCCTTATTTCGCAAAAACTCATTTGGACATTAACGGACGCGTCGGGACTCATTTTTGGCATTTCTTGAAACTTCACGGTTCAACCACCCAAAACTTAACTAACATAATAATAACCTCTAAAAGGACTATTATACACAAAGAACCATAAACTAACTCAATTCTCAAAAAAAATCACCACCGTCAACACGGTACAATATCTGAATAAACTTACAAATGTCAAATAGTCAAAGGACTAGAATGAAATATTCAGAACACAAAAAGGGCAAATGTTACATTCTACCCCACTTAAAAGAATTTCAACCTTAAAATTCAACTACTATCATCACTAAACAAGTGCGGGTACTTAAGCTTTATCTGATCTTCACGTTCCCATGTGAATTCAGGACCACATTTTGAATTCCACTGAACCTTGAGGATGCCAATCCTACTACGCTTCAGCTTCTTGAACTCTCTTTCTAAAATTTCCACAGGCTCTTCTATAAAATTTTTAACTTGGCATAAACTTGGATCTTCATCCAGGGCACATGCAGTTTGGATCACCAAACACTTCTTAAGGTTCGACACGTGGAACGTGTCATGAACACCATCTAACTCCTCAGGCAAATCTAACCTGTAGGCCACTTTGCCTATTTTCTCAATAATCTCAAAAGGTCCAACAAATCTAGGTGCTAGTTTCCTTTTCTTCCCAAAGCATACCACACCTTTCCAAGGCGACACTTTGAGCAAAACATAGTCACCTACACTAAATTTTAGAGGCTTCATCCTCTTATCAACATAACCCTTCTAACGATCACGCGCAACCTTAAGTCCATCCTTAATCTGCGAGATCTTCTCAGTAGTCTCTTGTACTAACTCAGGTCCTATGAACTGACCTTCTCCAACCTCGGCCCACATAATTGGCGAATGGCACTTTCTACCATACAATGCCTCAAACGAAGTACATCTCACACTAGAATGATAACTATTGTTATACGAAAACTCAACCAATAAAAGTTGAACATCCTAACTTCGCCCGAAGTCCAAGACCCACACTCTAAGCATGTCTTACAAAGTCTGAATAGTACGCTCACTCTGACCGTCGGTCTGAGGGTGGTAATCCGTACTCATGTCTAAACGAGTTCCTAATGCCTCTTGCATTGACTGCCAAAACTTTGATGTGAAACGAGTATCACGATCTGATATGAACGAGATCGGCACACCATGTCTAGAAACTATCTCATTCAAATACAATCTAGCCAATCTATCCATCTTATAATCCGCACGCATAGGTAGAAAATGAGTAGACGTAGTCAATCGGTCCACAATGACCCAGATTATGTCATGCCCACTACCAGTCCTAGGCAGCTTAGTGATAAAATCCATAGCTATCCTTTCCTATTTCCACTCAAGAATCTTAGGTTGCTGTAGCAAGCCGGATGGCCTCTGGTGTTCAGCCTTAACCTTCAAACAAGTCAAACACTTACTTACATACACAACTATGTCCTTCTTCATACCTGGCCACCAATACCTATCTCTAAGGTCATAATACATCTTCTTAGCTCCTGGGTGTATAAAGTACTTCGACTTATGGGCTTTGTCCATTATCAAGGTTCTCACATCACCCTTCAAAGGCACCCATATTTGATCCAGGTAGTACAAAGTCCTATCACTTCTCTATTTTATCATCTCATCTAAACCTTTCTGCAATCCTGCAGACTCATCCACAGCCTCCTTCTGAGCCGCCAGTATCCTATCCTTGATACTCGACTGAAGGGTCATATTTATAGCTCTAACTCTCTTAGGTTTTACTCTTTCCTTCCTACTTAGGGCATCAGCCACCACATTTGCTTTACCAGGATGGTAGCGAATCACACATACATAATCACTAAACAACTCTATCCAGCGACGCTGCCGCATATTTAACTCTTTCTGAATAAAGATATGCTGAAGACTCTTATGATCCTTATAGATAACACTCTTTGTCCCATACAGATAATGTCCTTAAATCTTAAGGGCAAACACAACTGCTACCAGTTCCAAATCATAGGTCGTATAATTCTTTTCATGAACCTTTAAATGCCTAGACGCATATGCTATCACTTTACCTCTCTGCATCAACACACAACCTAGTCCTAATCGGCACGTCATCACAATATAACTCACAAATCTCCAGTCCCATCGAGGAGAGCTAGAACAGGCGCATTACATAACTTATCCTTTATGGTTTAAAATGCCAATTCCTGTTCCTCATCCCAATCGAAAGTCTTACACTTCTGAGTCAAGATAGTAAGAGACTTAGCTATCTTAGAAAAGTTCTCAATGAACCTACGGTAATATCCAGCCAATCCTAAGAACGAACGAACCTCAGACGGAGTTCTAGGGGCTTTCCAATTCTTAACAGCTTCAATCTTACTAGGGTCTACATGAATCCCATTACCATTTATCACATGCCTAAGAAACTGCACTTCTCTTAGCCAGAATTCACACTTAGAAAACTTAGCATACAATTTCTCCTTCTTGAGCAGTTCCAAGACTAACCTTAAGTGTTCTACATGCTCCTCTCGAGTCTTAGAGTAGATTAAGATATCGTCTATAAACACTATTACAAACTTATCAAGATAAGGCCTACAAACTCTGTTCATTAAATCCATGAATACCGCTGGTGCTTAGTCAGACCAAAGGGCATTACTGTGAACTCGAAATGTCCATAACGAGTTCTAAACGCAGTCTTTGGAATGTCATCCTCATGCACTCTCAGCTGATGGTATCCAGACCTAAGATCTATCTTTGAGAAAAACTGCGACCCTTGCAGTTGGTCAAATAGATCATCAATCCTAGGAATCAGATAACGATTCTTAATAGTCAACTTGTTCAATTCTCTATAGTCAATACACACCCTAAAAGAACCATCCTTCTTTTTCACAAATAAAACTGGTGCTCCCCAAGGCGATGAGCTTGGTTGAATAAAACCTTTGTCCTGGAGTTCCTTGAGTTGACCCGACAACTCCTCCAATTCAGAAGGTGCCAAACGATAGAGAGACTTCGCAATTGGTACAACTCTAGGGATTAACTCAATCCGAAACTCAATTTCCTAGAGAGGTGGCAATCCAGATAAATCATCCAGAAATACCTCGGGAAAATATCTAACAACAACAATCTCTTCTTGTTTCTTATCGCTAGCCTTAACACTCATCAAAAGTCTCGCTTTCTCTTTCGGTCTTTCTCCTGATACCTAAGCACCTTGCCATCTAGTAGTAGGATCCTCACTACTTTCTCATGACAAATTATTTCAGCCTTATGATTAGACAACCAATTCATACCTATAATGACATCAAAACTCCCATGCCTGAATGGTATCAAATCGATGTCAAAGACATAACCCTTGATTTCTAGTTTGCAACCCTTAATAACCTTATTAATCTCTACTAGCTGCACACTAGCTATCTCAGTCTCATATCTGAAACTTAATTCACTGGGCTCTATGCCTAACAGAGGTATAAAAGTAGTGGAAACAAAGCTATAGTCGGCACCAGAGTCAAATAAAGTAGTGGCAAAATGATTATTTAAAGTAAACATACCCGTCACAATGTTCGAACCCTGGTAAGCTTCCTCTGCTCCCAACATGAATGCCTTACCCCTAGCTTGGTTCTCTTGGTTTCTACGACCCTGACCCCTATTATTAACAACAACTTGGTTCAGACGGTTTCCTCCTAGTCCTTACGATGGCAATCCTACTACGCTTCAGCTTCTTGAACTCTTTTTCTAAAATTTCCACAGGCTCTTCCATAAAATTCAACTTGGCATCAACTTGAATCTCATCCAAGGGCACTTGCAGTGTTGGATCTGCCAAACACTTCTTAAGGTTCGACACGTGGAACATGTCATGAACACCATCTAACTCCTCAGGCAAATTTAACTTGTAGACCACTAGGCCTATTTTCTCAATAATCTCAAAAGCGTACCATACCTTTCTAAGGCGACACTTTGAGCAAAACATAGTCACACACACTAAACTCCAGAGGCTTCCTCCTCTTATCAACATAACTCTTCTGATGATCACGCGCATCTATCCTTAATCTGCAAGGTCTTCTCAGTAGTCTCTTGCACTAACTCAGGTCCTATCAACTGACCTTCTCCAATATCAGCCCACATAATTGGCGAACGGAACTTTCTACCATACAATGCCTCAAATAGAGCACATCTCACGCTAGAATGATAACTATTGTTATACGAAAACTCAACCAACATAAGATGAACACGCACGCTCTAAGCATGTATTCCAAAGTCTGAATAGTACGCTCACTCTGACCGTCGGTTTGAGGGTGGTAAGCCGTACTCATGTCCAACCGAGTTCCTAATGCTTCTTGCATTGACTGCCAAAACCTTGATGTGAAACGACTATCACGATCCGATATGATCAAGATCGGCACACCATGTCTAGCAACTATCTCATTCAAATATAATCTAGCCAATCTATCCATCTTATAATCCTCACGCATAGGTAGAAAATGAGCAGACTTAGTCAACCGGTCCACAATGACCCAGATTGTGTCATGCCCACTACTAGTCCTAGAACTTAATCACAAAATCCATAGCTATTCTTTCCTATTTCCATTCGGGAATCTCAGGTTGCTGTAGTAAGCCGTATGGCCTCTGATGTTCAGCCTTAACCTTCAAACAAGTCAAACACTTACTTACATACACAGCTATGTCCTTCTTCATACCCGACCACCAATACCTATCTCTAAGGACATAATACATCTTATCAGCTCCTGGGTGTACAAAGTACTTTGACTTATGGGCTCGTCTATTATCAGGGTTCTTACATCACCCTTCAAAGGCACCCATATTCGATCCAGGTAGTACAAAGTCCCATCACTTCTCTGTTTTATCATCTCGTCCAACCCTTTCTGCAATCCTGCAGACTCATCCAAAGCCTCCTTCTAAGCCGCCAGTATCCTATCCTTGATACTCGACTGAAGGGTCATATTCATAGCTCTAACTCTCTTAGGTTTTACTCTTTTCTTCCTACTTTGGGCATCAGCCACCACATTCGCCTTACCAGGATGGTAGCGACTCTCACAGTCATAATCACTAAACAAGTCTATCCAGCGACGCTGTCGCATATTCAACTCTTTCTGACTAAAGATATGCTAAAGACTTTTATGATCCGTATAGATGACACTCTTTGTCCCATACATATAATGTCTTCAAATCTTAAGGGCAAACACAACTGCTCCCAGTTCCAAATAATGGGTCGTATAATTCTTTTCATGAATCTTCAACTGCCTAGACGCATATGCTATCACTTTACCTCTCTGCATCAACATGCAGCCTAGTCCTAACTCGGACGCATCACAATATACCACAAAGTCTTCTGGTCCATCGGGAAGAGCTAGAACAAGCGCATTACACAACTTATCCTTCAAAGTTTGAAATGCCAATTTTTGTTCCTCACCCCAATCGAAAGTCTTACACTTCTGAGTCAAGATAGTAAGAGACTTAGCTATCTTAGATAAGTTCTCAATGAACCTACGGTAATATCCAGCCAATCCTAAGAACGAACGAACCTTAGTCGGAGTTCTAGGGGCTTTCCAATTCTTAACAGCTTCAATTGTACCAGGGTCTACATGAATCCCATTACCATTTATCACATGCCTAAGAAACTGCACTTCTCTTAGCCAGAATTCACACTTAGAAAACTTAGCATACAGTTTCTCCTTCTTGAGCAGTTCCAAGACTTACCTTAGGTGTTCTACATGCTCCTCTCGAGTCTTAGAGTAGATTAAGATATCGTTTATAAACACTATCACAAACTTGTCAAGATAAGGCCTACAAACTCTGTTAATCAAATCCATGAATACCGCTGGTGCGTTAGTCAGACCAAAGGGCATTACTGTGAACTCGAAATGTCCATAACGAGTTCTAAACGCAGTCTTTGGAATGTCATCCTCATGCACTCTCAGCTGATGGTATCCAGACCTAATAGATCATCAATCTTGGGAAGCGGATAACGATTCTTAACAGTCAACTTGTTCAATTCCTTATAGTCAATACACATCCTAAAATAACTATCCTTCTTTTTCACAAACAATACCGGTGCTCCCCAAGGCGATGAGCTTGGTAGAATGAAACCTTTGTCCTGGAGTTCCTTGAGTTGTCCCGACAACTCCTCCAATTCAGAAGGTGCCAAACGATAGGGAGACTTTGCAATCGGTACAGCTCCAGGGATTAACTCAATCTGAAACTCAATTTCTCGGAGAGGTGGCAATCCTGATAAATCATCCAGAAATACCGCAAGAAAATATCTAACCACAATAATCTCTTCCTGTTTCTTATCGCTAGCCTTAACACTCATCAAAAGTCTCGCTTTCTTTTCCGGTCTTTCTCCTAATACTCTAAGCACCTTGCCATCTAGTAGTGGTGTCCTCACGACTTTCTCATGATACATTATTTTAGCCTTGTGATTAGACAACCAATCTATACCTATAATCACATCAAAACTCCCATGCCCGAATGGTATCAAATCGATGTCAAAGACATGACCCTCGATTTTTAGTTTGCAACCCTTAATAACCTTATCAATCTCTACTAGCTGCCCGCTAGCTATCTCAATCTCATATCTGAAACCTAAGTCGTTGGGCTCTAAGCCTAACAGAGGTATGAAGGTAGTGGAAACAAAACTATAATCGGCACCAGAGTCAAATAAGGTAGTGGCAAAATGATTGTTTAAAGTAAACATACCCGTCACAATGTTCGGATCCTGGCGAGCTTCCTCTGCTCCCAACATGAATGCCCTACCCCTAGCCTGGTTCACTTAGTTCCCACGACCCTGACCCCTATTATTAGCAGCAACTTAATTTGGACAATTTTCTTCCGGTCCTTGTGCCTTATTCATTCTAGGACGAGCTGACCAGACATGGTTGGTACTATCACACTCATAACATGCTCTAACAGTTGAGTTTCTAGCATTAACAGGATTCACATTCCTTGGCACACCTCTACAATCCTTTGCCAAATGACCCGGGCGGTTACAGTTGAAGCATGTGCGACAAGGTCCTCCTGGTACATGGTAGGAGTTGCAGGTGGTACACTTGGGCCAAGTACCCATATTCTCTCTTCCTACAGGTTTTACAGTAGTAGCAAAATCATTCTCAGTCCTAGTCCTCTTATTATCATCCCTGCCATTCTTATCCTAGCTAGGTTCCCCCACATTTCCAATTTTCTCAACCTTATTAATTGATCTATTTCTCACAGCCTCATCGGTCAGTGCACCACGTAAATAATCAAAATCAACTCTCTTGTGAGTCCAAAATAAGCCGAGAGCATATAAGCTTAAAATAAGCCACGAAAAGCCTACAAAATAAGCTATACAAGCTATTATACAAAATAAGTTATCTAGCAATATATTTTTTTCAACCATCACGACTACAACATCAAAACTACAAAACCCTTTTATTTCTTTTTATATCTGACGCAAACCAAACACATCCTTTTATCCTTTTTGTTTCCAAAAATCAATTTTTACGACGATCAACTTGTACAACTAACATCTATGCATCAATATCAACCAAAAAGGACAAACGAAATTTAAATTTAGAAACTTACAAGAAAAGTCTTCAAAATATAGATTTCGACACGAACCAGACAACCCAAATGTTGTTTATATGAGTACCCGAACACTAGGATCACCCCGAAAATATCTTAAATCACCACGATCTTGATCAAAGTTGGAAAAATTATGGGTGTTTGTGTTTTGCTTTCGTCGGACGCACAAGACACACATAAGTGTGTGTGTGTTATTTTTGAAATGAAATGAAATGAATGGGAGGATAGTGGTAAAAGGGAATATTAGTACTAATCTTGTTGGAAAAATATCTTCCTTGTCCCCTCCCTTTCTTAATCACGAAATTGGTATCCTATGGGCTCGGGTTCTTTTCTTTTCGTGTCGGGTTCACTTAAAACTCATAAAACTCGATCGTAAAATTTTCTCCAAAGTTAGTTAGCATTTTTAATCACCTTAAAAATACTTTTCCAATAACTTAGAGTATTCACTTGACATATTTCCACGCTTTATTCCCCAAAACTCATTTGGACATTAACGGACGTGTCGGGACTCGTTTTTGGCATTTCTAAAAAATTCACGGGTCAACCACTCGAAACTTAACTAACATAATAATAACCTCTAAAAAGGACTATTATACACAATGAACCATAATCTAACTCAATTCTCCACAAAATCACCACCGTCAACACGGTACAATATCTGAATAAAATGACAAACGTCAAATAGTCAAAAGACTAAATTGAAATATTCAGAACACAAAAAGGGTAAAGGTTACAAACACAGCTCCCAATCCTTTATGCGAAGCATCGCAATAGACCACAAAATTTTTAGTTCTCTCAGGTAGTGCCACAATTGGCTCGCTACAAAGCTTTTGCTTTAACAGTTGAAATGCCGACTCTTCCTTTTCTTCCCATTCGAACTTCACATTTTTCTGAGTCAATTTTGTCAGCGGTTTGGCAATCTTCGAGAATCCTTTAATAAATCTCCGGTAGTAACCGACAAGACCTAGAAA
Source organism: Tanacetum coccineum (assembly GCA_026074375.1). NCBI lineage: Eukaryota > Viridiplantae > Streptophyta > Magnoliopsida > Asterales > Asteraceae > Tanacetum > Tanacetum coccineum. The sequence goes on along the minus strand of BQNB010026390.1, from coordinate 37,126 downwards.
ATGTCGTATTTCTGTTGGCGTCGTAGGTGTTGCCCAATCCTTGATGGATTCTATCTTGGTGGGATCAATGTGAATACCTTGGCTATCAATCACGTGACCGAGAAATTATACTTTCGGGATCCAAAATTCACACTTAGATCAATTTGCATACAATTCTTCCTTCTTGACCAATTCCAAGATTAACTTCAAATGCTCCTCATGCTCTTCTTTGCTTCATAGAGTAGATTAGGATGTTGTTTATGAATACAATCACAAACTTATCTAAGTACAGTTTGCACACCCGATTCATCAAATCCATGAATACCGCCGATGCGTTTGTCAGTCCAAAAGGCATTACTTGAAACTCGTAATGACCGTAACGAGTCCTAAACACCATCTTTGGGATATCTTCATCTCTGACCCTGAGTTGATCGAATAGATCACCAATCCTCAGTAATAAAAACCGGTTCTTCACAGTTAGTTTGTTTAATTCACGATAGTCGATGCACATTCTAAAGGATCCATCCTTCTTATTGACAAACAGAACCGGAGCTCCCCAAGGCGAGGAACTTGGTCTGATAAACCCTTTGTTAGCCAGTTCTTGTAGTTGACTAGATAGTTCTTTCATTTATGACGAGGCTAATCTATAAGGTTCTCGTGCCACTGATGCCGTTCTAGGCACCAAGTGATTTGGAATTCGACTTGTCTAACCGGTAGGAGTCTAAACAAGTCTTTAGGAAAGACTTTTGAAAAATCCTGAATAATAGGCACGTCTTCTAATCACTTCTCCTCCGACTTTTCTTCAGACTTCTTCTCCTTGATGTGTGCCAAAAACACATGACAACCCTTTTGTATGTATTTATGTGTCTTGATGCACGATATGATATTCAGCCTAGATTCACTCCTATCTCCTTGGATTGTTAAGGTTTCACTACCGTAAGGAATACAGATAAGCTTCTCGTCGAAAACGATCACAACGCGACATTTCGACAACCAATCCATACCAATGATGACGTCAAAACTTCCGAGTTCGAGGGCATTAAATCTATGTTGAATGGGTGATTTAATAAATTCAAGGTACACCCTCGAATTATGGTATCGGCTCCTATTAACATTTTGTTGGCTAGTTCTATAGTGTAAGCATTGTACGTTTTGAAAATATATGTTTTTCTTAATCGGATATATTGTGGATCACACTATAACCTTTTGTACGGAACAAATCTAATAAGATTAAAATTACTATTGGTTTTAGATGAATCATAAAAGATCCATGTAGAACACTATCTAGCTAAAGAACAATCTCTTTCATCTCAACCATCCATCTAATGGTTTATATTAATTCTTATTTTAATTTAATTAAAAAACTCACTTTCATCCAATTTTTTAAAATTAAAATATCTCTCAAACTGTTAATCGTTACGCAAAATTAATTGTACCATCGCGATGAGAATTAAATTATCTTTTTATAGATAGGCACTTCTATATACTTTCGACGATTTTTTTAAAATTCCCGCACAGAAAAATCACATGTGATTTATTACTTTAAAAATCACACGTGAATGTCTGAAATCACATGCGATTTATAGATTTATAAAATCACATGTGATTTGTTATTTTAAAAATCACATGTGAATATGTGAAAATCACATGCTATTTATGAAATCACAAGTGAATTTTAAAACAACAAATCACAAGTGATTCAACAAATCACGTGTAATTTTTTTGGCTAAATTTTTAACACTAAAAAATCGTCGAAAGTATATGAAAATGACCCGTCTACTAAAAGATAAAAGTATTTTCGTCATTACTTTAAAAATCACATGTGATTTTGTGAAATTACACGTGATTTTTTTAAATTTCGCTTTTAATACATTTATTTTTCTTGAACCTGAGGCGGTAGAGCTACTCAACAGAGTCTAACGAGTTATGAACAGTAGTGTTATAACAACTAGGTCTACAAATGTGATTTTCAAAAAAAATTAGTTTTTCAATGTAAAATCACACGTGATTTTACAAATCACGTGTGATTTTTCTGGGCGAAAATTTTAACACTAAAAAATGGTCGAATATATATATAAAAGTGCCCGTGTAGTGAAAGATAAAAATATTCTTGTCGCGATGGTGTACTTTTCTTAGTTTGACGATTTACCATTAGCAAGATATGTTGTTTTAAAAAAAGAGTAGTGCTATTTAGACATACAACACATACCTAAATACATATCTAATGCCTAAATCACTTGTACAATGTATTATATGCCATTTTCTCTCTCAAAATTTCACAATCATTTTAAATCAACCAATCAAATCAATATGTACATTTGTATTCAAATATCAACACAACAATCATTTATTCGTAAAAAAAAGTTAGAATATGGAGTGTTTTTTGTTTGAGAAAAATTAATGCTAGAAATTTATCCATTTGTTCCTTTAAAATGATATTGTTTATGATTCGTCACGTAAAAAAATTGAAGTTTAATTTTTTGTTAGAATTATTTCTTTGTTACAATACCCAAAGATGATTATATTTTTAATGCTCTATTTAAAAGAAGGAAATACTTCATCCGTCACATTTGTATTGTACCTGATTTTTTTTAGATGTCTCAATATAATTGTTCACTACCTAAAAATAGATAGAAAATTAGACTAAGTTTACTAATGATGACATTAATATTACAAATTTTAAAGAAAGACTAAAATAATTATCAAAGGCAAAACTATCATTCTTTCCTAAAAGTAAAGAAGAAAAAACATAATAAAGCATTGATTAATTAAACGTTTAATACTTTTAACAAAAGGAGAGTTAGTTTAAGCCTAATTGTCCGCGTCGAGTCTCGCTACCTAAGCTTTGTCTTCCTCTTAACAAAAAACTCACGTAAATCTTTTTTTTTCATTTATTTCTTCTTCTATCAATAGAGGTGCAGTACTCATCGCCATACTACTTGCCACGAATTTTGCTGCTCCGACAACACCGTGCCTTAGCTGCTAAGTTGTGGGCTGGCCAAATACCAGCCAGCGCCATAGCTTGTTCTCTTTTTTTGTTTTTTTTGTATTTAGAGGGTATGAGGGACCCATAACACCACTTTTATGGCTATGACTTGATCCAACGAGGGAGCCACCCAAATGGTGTGCATAGCAATTTTGTTGCCATAGCACTTTTATCTGACTGGCAGCACTTACCCTATAGATGTTCAATCATCATCTATCAACCATCCATTAAACCATCAACACTATTCAAAATCTAAATGAGGGCACCTCTGCCCTTTCAGATCTTATATTGTCAATCAGCCCGAAACTACTTTGGGCATGAGTGTTTTGGCCCCTCCAAAAATCTTGATGTTCATTATTATCACATTTTATAAAAAAAAAAAGTTTACGAGGTGTAATAGGTGTTTTTGGTCTTTCCAATTAAGTAAACTATATTGTACTACATGCAATGTTGAAAAAGTCACATATCGAGAAACCTCTATATACTCTTCGTCCTAATTTGTAGAGGTATCAAACAATCTCCTCCATACTTTACTAATCCATGAAGATTTAAGATTACTATATGAATATGTATTGCGAGGTTTAATAAAATATTTTAACTATTCTAATTACTTTAGTTTATTCTCATTCTTGCCCATCTTCATCCCCCCGCGCCTAGGTCTATTTAATACGTTCGACTTTGTTCAACTCTGATCATTTTGAAATATTCTTGTCGCGATGGTGTACTTTTCTTAGTTTGACGATTTACCATTAGCAAGATATGTTGTTTTAAAAAAAGAGTAGTGCTATTTAGACCTACAACACATACCTAAATACATATCTAATGCATAAATCACTTGTACAATGGTATTATGCATTTTCTCTCTCCAAATTTTCACCAATCATTTTTAAAATCAACCAATCAAATCATTATGTACATTTGTAGGCATGATTAGTAAGCACAACAATCATTTTTCTTAAAAAAAGTTAGAATATGAGGTTTTTTTTGTTTGATGAAAAATGAATGACTAGGATTTATCCATTTTTTTTCTTTAAAATGATATTGTTTATAAGAATCTCACCTTTGTTAAACAAAATTTTAGCTTAATTTTGAGAATATTAGTTAACTTGATTTCGTCACGTAAAAAAATCGAAAGTTAAATTTTTTGTTAGAATTATTTCTTTGTTAAAATACCCAAAGATGTTTATATTTTTAGAATGCTTCTATGTAAAAGAAAGGAAATACTTCATCCGTCTCATTTGTATTGTTCATGTTTTTTTTGAGATGTCTCAATTTAATTGTTCACTACTAAAAATAGATAGAGAAGTTTGACAGTTTACTATATGTTGAAATTATTATTACAAATTTTAAAGAAGACTTTAATTAATTAGCTAAAGGCAAAACTATCATTCTTTCAAAAAAGTAAAAGAGAAAAAACAGTAATAAATGCATTTTTATTAAACTGTTTAATAATTTTGAAACAAAAGGGAGTAGTTAGTTAAGCCGAATGGTCGTCGAGTCGTCGCTTCCTATGCTTTGTCTTCCTATTATACAAAAAATCTCACGTAAATCTTTTTTTCTTTTTTTCTTTCTTCTATCATTAGAGGTGGAGGTACGCATGCGCCATACTACTTGCCACGAATTTTGCTGCGCCGACGACACCGTGCCTTGGCTGCTAAGTTGTGGGTTGGCAAATACCAGCAAGCGCCATAACTTGTTTTTTTTTGTCTTTTTTGTATTTAGTGGGGTATGAGTGGACCCATAACACCACTTTTTTGGCTATGACTTGAGCCAACAAGGGAGTTACCCGAATGTGGTGCCATAGCAATTTTGGTGCCATAGCACTTTTACTGACGTGGCGGCACTTTACCCTATGATGTTATCATCATCTAATCATCCATCCATTAAACCATCAACACTATTCAATATCTATACGAGGGCACCTCTGCCCTCTCAGATCTTATATTTTCAATCAGGGACGAAACTTCTTTGGGGCAGGGAGGGGTTGTGGCCCCTCCAAAAATCTGAGTTTCAGTTATTATCACTTTCATGAGAATAAAAAGTTTACGTGTGTAATGGTGTTTTGGTCTTTCAATAAGTAAACTATTATTGTAATAAATGCATGTTGAAAAAGTCACATATCAGAAACCCTCTATATACTCATTCTCCTAATTTGTAGGAGGTATCAAACGAATCTCCTCCACTACTTTACTAATCCATGAAGAGTTAAGATTACTTATGATTGCGTGGTTTATTAAAATATTGTAACTAGTTCTAATTTCTTTAGGTTTGATTCTCAGTTCTTGCCCATCTTCAGCGCCTAGGTTCCTTTTAATGTCGTCGAGCTTTGGTTCAACTCTTGATCATTTTGGCATTGGGTTCTCTTCTTTCTCTGTATTTACTTACATGGGTGATTTTTATAGTAGAAATTAACACGTTACATTAGAATTATTTCGGCCCCCCAACGAAACGGCTCAAGTTCCGTCACTGTTTTCAATCATCATATTTTTCTTGCTTGGTATGCACAACTGATATATATCTTTTTTTATCTACTTATATTTACGAACTCAAAAAAACTAATTTTTTTCTATAAGATTTTGATCGATATGTGGAAGATCGGATTTATTTGATTCAGTCCATCAACATCCACTTTTTTTATAACGCATTATGGTATCCAAAGTCGTATACGATGGTGTGCGGAAGTGCAACTGCGGGGTCAAATGTTTAGAACAAAAAAGATTTTTTACTTATGAGTTATGATATTAGTTATTTTATTAAATTGTTACCAACACATGTTTTGAAATAACTTTTTTAAGGCCTTTAAATTTTACGAATAACTTTTATTTTTTCTGTTGTCTTTTGATACTTTGGTGTTTTGTTTAAGTCGAGTTATTTAATTATATTAGTACAAAATTAAAGGAATAAGTTTTTACTGTACAGAATGGAAATGGAGCCTGGAAAGTTGTTCATTGGTGGGATTTCATGGGACACCCACGAGGAACATTTAAAAGAATATTTTGAAACTTTTGGTCATGTAACTGAAGCTGTTATAATGAAAGATCGAGTCACTGGTCGTGCCCGTGGGTTCGGTTTTGTTATTTTCTCTGATCCTATAGTTGCTGAAAGAGTTGTAAAAGATAAGCATGTCATCAATGGTAAAACTGTGAGTTTTAACAATTTATAACATCTTTTACAAAACCTTTTTAAAGTTTATGCTTTTTTTGTTCTTTTTGCTAACCATGGTTTGACCTTTTAAAAGTTTATGCTATCTTAATATAATTGTAACATTGTGATTTTGATAGAATGGTTCATATTTAGGTAGAAGCAAAGAAGGCGGTTCCAAGAGATGATCACCAAGTATTCAACAGAAGCAATGTGAGTAGTCATGGTGGTTCACCGCGTCCCATACGTACAAAAAAGATTTTTGTTGGAGGGTTAGCTGCTAGTGTTACAGAGAGTGACTTTAGATGTTACTTTGACCAATTTGGCTTATTAACAGACGTTGTGGTGATGTATGATCACAACACTCAAAGGCCTAGAGGTTTTGGGTTTATTACTTATGATTCAGAGGAATCTGTTGATAAGGTCTTGCTTAGGACTTTTCATGAACTTAATGGTAAAATGGTAGAAGTGAAACGAGCTGTACCTAAGGAGTCGTCTCCTGGGCCTAGCCGGAGTAATGTTAGTGGATATAATTATGGTTTGAGTAGAGTTAGTAGTAATATTAACGGTTATGCTCAGGGATACAGTCCAAGTTCACGAGGAAGTTATGGAATTAGAGTGGATGATAGATTTAGTCCTCTTACTGTTGGTCGAACTGGCTATTCTCATATTGGACCCTCTAGCTATATATTAGGCACAAACTATGAAAATCGAAACATTAGTTCTAATATCGTATATGAGCGTGCAGTTAACCCTATGTACAGTGTAACTCCAAACAGGTTCCCTAGTCCAATTGGCTATAACGGTAATAGTGATGGACGAAACGCTTTGTTAAACTTGGCAAATAACATGTGGGGGAATGGGAATGCCCTAAATTCAAGTAATTATGGCCTTGGCAATTTTGGAGCGAGTTGGGCTAATTCTAATTCTAGTGAAGGAGATAATGTTAATGGTGGTATTGGTTCTATTTTCATTGGTGGTGGTAATGGAGCGAATGCAATTGGGCATAGGAGGAACAAAGATAATAGTGTTGCACCTGCCTCATCACACAGTGTGATAGATGATGGTGATATCAGTGGTAGTTCATTTCACATGAACTCCACTTGGCGATCATCATCTCCTGATCTTGAAGTTCCGGGTTTGTTTAATTTTGGTTTTGGAAGTGGACTATCAGACGGCATACGGGAAAAGTCTCTTGGCTATGTTGGTTATAGCGATGCAAATAGGTCAAATAGAGGTACATATGTTCATTCTTTTTAAGTTAAATTTTTTCATTACTTTGGCTGACAAACAAAGAAAATAATAATTAAATGGTACATTGATTCGTTAATCATTTGCTGAAGAAAACTCATTACATTTTCGTTAGTTTTCTGGTTGATTCATCTCTGTATAAGTTTATACCACCTATTGATTTTTCGTGTCGTATACATTTGGTATGAATGGAAATAAGAATATTATTGCAAGTCCAAAAAGTGAACAGAGGAGAGTAATTTCAGTGAATAAAACTTCATTGTTGTGTTTATCTTCACATGTGCTTTATCTAAAGGCCTCTAGATCAGGTCTATGGTGATCTAATGTTCTATGCAAAGATAACTCTAAAAACACTGATTTTTAACATAATTTAGTCTAATAGATATGCAAAATTTTGGATGAAGGCTAAAGTATCTGCATATAATACAAACTAGTGTGGACAACAACTAATGTATGATGTTTTATGTAAACAAAAAGCATGGCCTAAAGTGAGAAATCCCAGAAGTATGTTTCTATTCGTATTCTATGTAGGAGTACATTTTCTATATGAGAATTGACCAACTACGCTTTTAATCTCTACATTCATCATTCTCAGCAGTGTGCTAGCCTTATCTCTTGGAGTGTTCTCTTAACATAAAAGTAAACGATACATTGCTACTTGACTTTAGGTATTGCTGCCCAGGAAGATTGTGAAGTGAACACAAAGCTGGATGATTGTGAATTAAGATGCATATCAGTTTTTAGAAGGTGGTACATTTGGTTAGAGGTAATGAAGCACTTGTTATATACTTGTTTCTTTTGAGTTTTCGAAATAGGCTTTTTGAATTGTGAATTATTATGAGATGTAAACTTTAGTCTTGAATTATATTATGTCATTATCCCTACGACGTCTCGTGAAGATAGGTGATATTTTACTCTTAGATTACAGTTTCTTTGATATTTCACATGTAATTTGATTGTTTGATGGTGTGAATATTGTTCTTTGATGCTCTTTTTATAAAGGTTTTTATTTAGATTATGACATAAATAATCAAAGAAGTGTCTTAACATAGTAAACCACAACAAGTGCTGTATCATATGTTGGGATATGTACATATATCAAATAATATATGTCCGGGAAATTACGTGAGCCTATGGGGGCACTCGCGTATACACAGATGATACGTTTATTAATGTAATTAATATATTTATCGTATATTAATTATATTAATATGTTTCACGAAATAATTAAACGGTCTTTAATTATAGCGTTAGACGTTATAACTAATTAATAGATATTAACAAGTGAGGGACTTGTTAGTACGAAAACCAAACATGTGGGGTGGTTGGTTGTGACCGGTCGAACTAAAGAAGTAGAAGGGAGGAGAGTGTCGATTTATAAAACTTAAGAAGGTGTTCTAGTCTAACTTGAAGAACAAGTTTAGGGACTATATAAATACCCCTTATGATCATAAATTAAAGACACACGATTTAATATATCCCTAAAAGTATATTCGATCTAACTCTCTACTTAGTAATCTACGAATGTGATTATTACCATGCATGATTATGGTGATCAGTGGCCATGGCTAATGATTAATATATGCATAGTAAAATCATGCATGCTAGTAGGGGTGTCAAACGGGTTATCGGGTCGGGTTTGGGGCTTATCGGGTCGGGTCTATCGGGTTTTGAAGAAATAAAAATTAACCCGCAACCCGACCCTATAAGGTATCGGGTCTATCGGGTTCGGGTCTATCGGGTTGCGGGTTGTCGGATCGGGTCTATCGGGTTATCGGGTTACTCGCTAATCACATACCACAATTTACTTTATTTATTAAAACACCACAGAACATGAAGCTTGAGACTAGAATTACCTTTAGCCCAACATATGACGAAAAATACAAATACATATCGAGTAGGGATTGAACATTTTGAGAGTAGGCATGTTGTTTTGCCTCATGCAGTAGCAAAACTATAAAACAATACAGTAAACTATTAACACAAACAAGCACTGCACTAAAAGCAAACTTGAAAAATACAATTTATCATATTTTGTGTGAAAGCTTTATTGATTTAAAACTGTGACTAATCGACAGTAACAAAGGAGATTTAATCAAATAATCATAGACTTTTTAATGGGTCTCTCTAGCTTATTAGGTTTATCGGGTTAACCCGATAACCCGATAACAAAATAATTAAAACCCTAACCCGACCCTATTAGGCTATCGGGTTTATCGGGTTGACCCGATAAACCTGATAAGCTAAGCTTGACCCGAATCAACCCGACCCTATAAGGCTTTATCGGGTTCGGGTCGGGTCGGGTTGACCCATTTGACACCCCTACATGCTAGTACAACGTGTGTATGAATTACATTGTATACAGTTTCGACTATTTAAAACAAGAACATGGTGTTGAGTTGTTTAATCGTGAAGCAAGTACTAGCATCATAACGTATTTTGGTGACGTGTAGTGTGAGCACACCATAGAGGTTATCTACTTTGGTAATTTGTTAGTCTGCGTTGTATTCAATTTATACACACACGTATATTCAAGACGGTGTATTCGTTAATTGCTAAAAGGTACGCGTTCTTGATCCATTTGTTAATTACATATTCTATACGTGTTTATATTTTTCCGCTGCGTACTCGTGATCTTTAATGGTTAATAGTTGTAAAAACCCAACAGTGGTATCACGAGTCATCGTGTAGAATTTGTAGTTACAAGTAATAAAATTTGACAAAAAAATTAGGGTTTTTGATTAATTTTTTAAGCCCTTTGGGTGTATTTATGCATAAAGATTCGATCTTTATGTATAAAGTATCAATCTTTATTGGTTATAAAACTAATTAAATGAATTCTAGGTTGTATGAAATTTTATAAGTTTAAGATTTGATGCGTTTACTTGTTAATTGATCAGTTTTATCTTTAAATTAATTGTTAATTCGGCATCCATGATAAATACATGCAATTTATCATGGAGGGATATGTGATATAAATCTTGTTAATTGTTAAAAGCTTTATCCATATATGATGATCCATAATTAAAACATGGACATTAAATTTGATTTGGTAAGATCCACGACTTTAAAAGCTAGGAAAGATCTTGGCTATGTTTTAATGGGGACTAAAAGTTGCTTAAATTTTATGTGCTATGTGGTATATATTTGTATATGGCTTACGCAATCGATTATATCGATGGATGTGGCCGGAGTTTTTAGGACGAAAGAGCCTTATATGAATATATATATGTTTTAATTATTAGATAATTAGGATCATAATTGATATTTGCATGACTTATTTGTTAAGTGTTGGTTTTTGAATAAGTGTTATGTGTATTAGTTTTGATGTTTGTGTTACATAATCATAGTTATTGGATAGACCGACTAATCGATTAGTGTGCGAGACCTTAAACTCGAGGCATATATGGGATGAAACATGCTTACTAGTATATTATTGTAATAAAGTAAGTCCCATAAGGTTCTAGGAATTGCACCGGTGGCAATTATTGATCGTTTAATTACTTTTAAGTACACCATTGATAGCATGATCCCTGATGTAATTGTGAATGTCAAGTAGGATACTAGACTTTAGAAAATTAATTGTTTTAAAAAGTTTTAAACATAGGGTAGTTTAATATCTCTAAGGATATTCTCGAAAATATTAAAAATTGAATTTTGCATTCAATTAATAGTAATATTGCAAACGATAAACCAAAAAACAAAGGTTGTTTCTTTCTTGAAGAAGCAAATGAGACACCAATCCTTGTAAGGAGATAGAGAAGACTCATTCTTATCATCTTTCTTGCTCCGAAAAGTTATAATAGAAACATAAGATTGTCCTAATGTAATCAAACTCATACCAAACTTAAATGTTAAGTAGATTGCATAACTTATATTTTCATAAAGATTTCATCACCCTTATTCGATGGTGAATACTTTGAAACATATAAGGCATTTGGATAACTAGAGAACATGTTCTTAAAGCTATCAAAAGATAACATCGAGTTCTTGATTAGGAAATACCATTATTACCGCAAAAGTGATAAAGGCAAACTAATATAATGTATCAAGTTGTTTGTCTTTAATCAAATTAAGGAGGAAATTGCATGCCCAATTTTCAAGTTAATAAATAGCATTGATGGATAAATCTCTCCATCTACATAGTATATAAAATTTGAAATCAAGTACATAGCTACTAATTAAGAATCAAAAAAATTTAGAAAATAAATAGGATCACTTATGTTTCAACTGGGTTATGGAAACACTGCAATGTTTGGTCCAAATCCAGTGGGATCAACGTGATTTTATTTCTGAACAAGACAATATGTAATAGTTGTCTAATTTCAGTCGGAAGCTTACAAGGTTTATTTATCTTTGTCATAACCATATATTTTTCTCTCCTCGTTGTACTTGAGATAAATGCCAAAATTTCCAACCATAGACACTCAGGTTTTAAAAGATACCGTGCACTATTTTCTTATTAAATAAAGTGGTTCAATATCTACTTGTAATGTTAATATCTGTGACACTATCATATTATCCATATAAACAAACAAATGTCGTGTTGTTTAACTACGTGTATGATGTTGTGCCATGCACAAGTGGGAGAAATCTTTATTGTGTGCAAGGTACAACACATGACAATAACAATATGATTAAAGGTTCTCTTGACTGTAAGGTAAGAAACAATATGTCGAGATATGAATTAAAGACTACTTCAAGTAAAATGTTTATGTGTTTTTGGAATGTCCAAAATAATGAAGTAATCTTACTTTATAGACTACTTCAAGTAAAATGTTTATGTTCTCTTGGAATGTCTCAAATAAGGAAGTAATCTTGTTTAACTTAGAATTGCTATTGGAGTCAAAAGTTGATGTTCAGAATTACTTTAGTTAAATATGTTTATGTTTAATGTAAATTAATAAACATGAAGTCCTTTAATAGTTGAAATACTTATAACATAAAGTAAGTTATATCTTCTGGCTATGACGTGAAACAAAATTCCTTGGAATTGATTCAAGAGAAAAATAATGTACAGTTAACGTTGGATAGAAGTTCTTGAACTAGTTAAAACCGTATACATTATTGCATGCAAATAGGTTTTTAAATACTATCTATTCAATTTGTGTGACAACAATTGATAAGTTATTGAGACTCTAAAGAGTATTAAGTTAATTTAAAAGATTTGATAAAGTGTCTCACAATTAAATTACTCATAGATACCAATATTTATGGTGTGTTTAGAGTGATGAATCAAATTCTCTGAAATTATTTGATTTTGATAACTTAAATATTTTTACACTCCAAATCTGTCAAGGTTGAAATTGAGATATGTCCTGAGTATATACTCAAAATAACTCCTACATAGAAGGTTGATAAACACCATCATGATGTATGGAATAATGGAGTGACACTCTCTATAAGTCTTAAAATTGAAGTTCTGATTTGTTAAAATCTTATGAAGAATGATTATAACAAGAGTAATACCAGGAACTGCAATGATCTGTAATTTGCGCTGCTAGCATGCTGATGTTACATTATAGAATAAGTCTTTAATTACAAAAGGCAAGTGGGAGCATTTTAAGATCTAAAGGGGATAAAAATACAAAATACGTAACCTTCTAAACGTACTAGTGAATATCATATCGAGGCTTTAAATGTTAAACCTTATAATGATATAATTTTCGTTCATAGATCCGCAAGGATACTCAAATACTATGAGTGATAAATGTTATATCAATATTGAGGAATATGAGTCACAGGATCACAGTGAACCTGTAAATAATTAAAGATGCATTTTTGAATTTTGAATTTGGTATCATGGTGAAACCATTAAGATGCATTATTGAATTTTGAATTTGATTAATGTCTCAAACTATGAATGTTAAGATGCTGTCCATAAAGATAATCATTTTTGGAACTTGATTGATCTTTTAACTAAAAACGTTTAGACCTGCGTGAAGTTAAATGAGTTTCTTAAAGAGAAGAAAACCCCAGTATTTTGGTTCTTGGTTTCAACGCATAAGACAATGTTGTACACATTATTAATGCATTGCATTATATAGAATTTTTAAATCATACAAAGCAAATTATTTTTGATTAAATATTCTTTCTATGCCATTAATTAAATAAAGGAAAGTTAAGATTAGTCATACTAGTGTTCATATTGATGAAATATGACAACGGAATTTAAAACTCTTCCTTGAATGATTTACTATTGCGAGGACGGTTAGTAATCAAAGGAGTTTATGAATTCATATAATCTTTATGAAGTGTACAAACGTAACGTGCCAAGAATTCAAGTATTGATTATTACAAGCATCTAGGAGAAGAATCGCTTAGTTTTTATTATTAAATAAATCACTTAGTTGATTTAAATTTTAATTAAAATTAAGATAACTCCTGAGTATTCTTAAAAAGCTAGTGGAGTATAAATGTTTTAAGGTTCATTCACCTGAAAGATTTAAGAAATTAAATGTACAACCTGAAATAATATTTTTATTGCTATATCGAACAAATAATTCGGAAATAAACTAAAACATTAGAAACATACCATTTAGAAAGTCTAAATGATAGACATCTTTGATAAGATAGATCATGGAATGAAATCTTCAGTTATACTAAAATAATTTCATTATGAATATATAAAGATTTGTGTAGTAAATAGTTTGTATCATGCATGAATGCAAGATGATTTAACAACATTGATATTTAATCGAAAGTTATTAGATAATCATTGAATTGAATATTTTAATAGAATATGTTTGGATTTGAGAAATCATTCCTAGATTATGGATTTGTCCATAGTAATGAAAAATCTAAAGATATATATTGTGACAATTTATTGTACAATTAGAGCAAATTAATGAACTTGAAGTTCATGAGGTGACAAACATTATTAAGAGAATATTCATTGTTTAAGGATTTTAAAAACATAGGGTTGTTTGTGTACACGGATGCTAAATCAAATTGAGATGACACTCAATACTAGTCGTGGTATGATTTCATTTTTTATGATGACCATGTGAACTAGTTGTGCTCAACTGAGAGCATAGTTGCATTATACATTAAACAATAAGAATACTTTACACTTTTAGATGCTGCGAAAGATGAGTGTTGTCAATAGTTGATGTCACACACCTTATGAGATATAGTGTGTTAATATTAAGATATTTGTATAAACAAACAATCATCATAAATATTCAACAACTTCATTAATTGAATTCTTGAAATAAGTTTTCTCAAAATTTTGAAAGATCAAAGCTAGTTGAAATTAATGAAATCTATGCCTTGTCAGCAAGTACGATCGTCGTATCTTGAGGCATGATTTGTCAACTAGAATTATCATGCATTTGATCTATTTAGTATTTGGATAAGGGATTTTTAGACAATTTTATTAATGATAATGATACGTGGTATTTGTGGTTATATTTAATATAAATTGTGTCATATATTTGCATGTTTAATCCATGAATAATATTTATTATTCTAAATTAATCCATTGTCGATTAACAAAATGTGAATATTGTTAAAATAAGACAAATATGAGTGATTGGTGATATCTTAGATATTAAAGGATGTGTCTGCCAAAATCACATGATATTCATAAGATGAATATTGGACTTCCCCAACTAACAAGGTCATCACTTTATGGATCGGCGTCATCAAGTGAATCTTGTAAGTGATTTTGATTTACTAAATCCTTAGACTTGAGATGCAAGTAGGTCTTGCATGTGTGGATAATCCTTCTTAATGTAGTTTAAGTTATCATAAATAAGGTAGCTAATAAGGACTATTTTCAGAAGTGATTTTGAAGCATATGACTTGACACTTGTAGTCAATAAAGAATTTGTTCCTTCAATAGTTGAAGAATGATGCCACTGGGCCCCTCGTAGAGTTAATCAGATGTATGTGTGGTTACACCCAAAAACTCAAGTAGATATGTCTTAATGATTTTTGGTAATCTAGATTAATCATATATACGAGAAACAAAATCGTTAATTAATGGAATGACTAATGACCCATATCCATTTTTAACAAGGTATCAGAAACAAAAGGATAGTAAATACTTAAATCATTTACCTGTGACTTTATGGAAGTACACTCAGGTATTCCTGGGAGCATTGGCATGTTGCTAGACGCTTACCAATGTTATTATATTATTTGAGACATGCCCAAGTGGGAGCTGTTAGGATATGTACATATATCAAATAATATATGTCCGGAAAATTTCGTGAGCCTATGAGGGGCACACGCGTATACACAGAGGATACGTTTATTAATGTAATTAATATATTTATCGTATATTAATTATATTAACATGTTTCACGAAATAATTAAACGGTATATAATTATAGCGTTAGACGTTATAACTAATTAATAGATATTAACAAGTGAGGGACTTGTTAGTACGAAAACCAAACCCGTGGGATGGTTGGTTGTGACCGGTCGAACTAAAGAAGTAGAAGGGGGGAGAGTGTCGATCTATAAAACTTAAGGAGGTGTGCTAGTGTAACTTGAAGAACAAGTTTAGGGACTATATAAATACCCCTTATGGTCATAAATTAAAGACACACGATTTAATATATCCCTAAAAGTATATTCGATCTAACTCTCTACTTAGTAATCTATGAATGTGATTATTACCATGCATGATTATGGTGATTAGTGGCCATGGCTAATGATTAATATATGCATGGTAAAATCATGCATGCTAGTACAACGTATGTATGAATTACATTGTATACAATTTCGACTATTTAAAACAAGAACATGGTGTTGAGTTGTTTAATCGTGAAGCAAGTACTAGCATCTTAACGTATCTTAGTGACGTGTAGTGTGAGCACACCATAGAGGTTATCTACTTTGGTAGCTTGTTAGTTTGCGTGGTATTTAATTTATACACACGCGCATATTCAAGACGGTGTATTCGTTAATTGCTAAAAGGCACACGTTCTTGATCCCTTTGTTAATTACATATTCTATACGTGTTTATATTTATTCCGCTGCGTACTTGTGTTCTTTAATGATTAATAGTTGTAAAAACCCAACATCATACAACATTATACCAATTTTTTTTTTCACTATAAAACCCTGTTGATATAGTTTGTTAAGCAAGAATATTTTTTTTGAAAAGCCAAATATATTAACAACCAGCAAACAAGGCTAGAACAACAAAAACCACCCGCGACCCAGCAAGAAAATTGGGACAGAGGGCACTACAAAGCCTAAAAGGGCAAATCAGACTAAACAAAAGAACTACTACAACCTGGACCAAATACAAAACCCCTTCAAAGACAACCTAAGAAATTACACAGCCCTTCAAAGACACTGGACCAAATACAAAACCCCTTCAAATACAACCTAAGAAATTACACAGCCCTTCAAAGACACGGATGAACTAGCAACAAACACATGCCTACAAAGCTTAAACCAGAACCACTGCAACAAAAAACACCTACTGCAAGCAAGAAATTAAGGATGAGAAAACATATCGTAAGGCCTAACAATCCAGCGGCTACAAATAGCCGGTTTGAGGAGGCGCGAGAGGAGATCCAAGATTTCGTAATCCGTTGAATAAACAAAAAAATATCTTCGCACTTTATGCTTGCAGGCAAATTCGAAGAAGCGTTGACTAATTTGTTTCTCCATTTCTAAATAGCGCAAAGAGAGCATTGAAGACCCCCTGAATGATCTTGTTAGAGATCGAGCACCCAAGATTGCACATTTAACCCAGGACGATATCATTAATTGAGAACGAAGGAAAGACGAAGGAGTATTTAAATTCCACCAACTCTAAATTTTCCTCCAAACCGGGACCACAAGAGGACATCTAACAAGACAGTGCTCGACATCTTCCTCCACATTTTCACAAAAGGGCATAAACTAGAAGTAACATTAACTCCACGAGAAGACAAATTGGAGCGGGTGGTCAATCTATTTAACGAGGCTCTCCAAGTACAAATATTAACCTTACGAGGGACCAAAGAGTTCTAGTAATGATGATTACCACACTCGGATAAATAAGATTCCTGAATATACTTTACGAGAGACTTAACTTTGAACCTACCTGAGACATCCATAGACCAAGCCCATTTATCAATGCCATCGACTGATAGCTTGAGATCCCCAATCAACGAAAAAATAAAAAGAGATCATCAGAAGCTCTACTACGGGGTGGTAACCGCTAAGACCAATTACCCCCATACATTATTTACTAAGCTCCAACGATCACTCACTTACAGTCTTTAAAAGAGTCAAGAGCATAAAGTTTAGGGAAAAGGTCCTTAAGCTGAGTCCCGTCACCACACTAGGGGTCATCCCAAAACAAGATATCAGATCCATTAGAGATATTGAGGACGAACGTATTTTTGAAAGAAGGAACCAACTCCTGGACATTTTTAACAACTTTAAGAATATCACACCAAACCCCACCACTACCAAAAGAGTTTGGAGATATGTCAAACCCCCCGGTTTCTCCATAAAACTCCTTAATCACAGTTCGCCAAAGGGCATCATGCTCTACCTCCATTTGCTAAGGAGACCAAGGTTCTTATCCCACGCCTAAACCTCCTTTATTTGAATCAAGGAGGATGCTTTTCCATTTCACCCAATAAATACCATAATGGGATTCCTTAAAACCCCAAAAGAAACGGCAACGAATGGACTCCAGGAGGTTAATGATCTTTATAGGATCTTTAAATAAAGATAGAAAATAAATCGGTAAGCTTCCAAGAACGAATTTAATAAGCGTAAGTCTCCCACAAATTGAGAGAGATTTAGCCTTCCAAGTGGAAAGCCTTTCATGGAAACGATTAATGACTTCAGCCCACCCGTTACCTAATCTTATCCTTTTACCCACCATAAGGAAAAAATAAATAAAGGGCAACGAGTCATGGGAGCATCCAAGGGATGAAGCCACAGCTTCGACGTCAACAATAGGAATCCCAACCCCGAATAACCAGCTCTTGCCGATGTTAATCTTAAGACCCGAGGCCAATTTGAAGCACTTAAGAATATATATTAGATTCTTGGGGTTTAATCTAGAACAATCTCTAAAGAAAAGAGCATCGTCGACGTATTGTAAGAGGGACAAATTTTTTCCATTGCTTGCGAGATGAACCCCCTTAAAAAATCCTTTACCACAAGCTTTGAGAATGGTGACCTAAAGCGCTTCAACCACTAAAAGGAAGTAGAAAGGGGATAGAGGATCCCCTTAGCGAAGCCCTCTCTCCATCTTGAATTCCTTTGAGGGGGATCCGTTAATCAAAACTGAGATAGAGGCGGAAGATAGACATGCATGTATCCAATTTCTCCATCTCGATCCGAAACCTATTTGTCTCATCACGTCTTGAATAAATTTCCGTCAAACACTATTAAAAGCTTTCTCAAAATCTACCTTGAAGAGGAGAAGTTTAAGATTTTTAATTGAAGCCATTCGAATGATCTCGTTAGCTACTAGACAACCATCAAGAATTTGCCTACCGGCAATAAAATCAGTTTGATTGGGACTAATAACCGATGCAATCACCTTGGCCAGCCACGAAGCAAGGATCTTGGAAGTTACCTTGTAAACACACCCAATAAGACAAATTGGGTGATAGTCAGAGAATCCAAGAGGGTCGGCTTTCTTTGGGATAAGGACAATGAAGGACGGGTTGCAACCCCTCGCTATATTACCAGTAGCTTCAAAGTATTTTATACAATCCTAAAATCTATTTTTAACCACATCCCAATATGCCTTAATAAAATTAAAGTTGAACCCATCTGGCTCCGGAGCCTTCGATCCGACACAACACCAAACTGCCTCTTTGACCTCTTCTAAGGATATACTCGATTCCAAAAAACTAGAATCAGCAGGAGATAACCTGCGAAACAGAGGACTACTGAAGCTCGGTCTCACTTGAATATTTTGTATGAATCTTAAGGAAAAGTGATCAGCAACTACTTGTTTAATAATATCAAGAGACTCATAGAATAGAATGAAAAAACTTAGTATTTTTGTCACCCTCCACAACCCACTTTAGCTAACTTTTTTTTGCCTAAAATCATCCCTGTTAAGCTGTTCCAAATGGCTAAGATCCATTAGCCACTCTTCTTTTTTATCAACATCAATGGAATTGATAAGCCCCTATTCTGCTTTAGTATCCCATTCAATCAAGTTCTGCATCAAATCCTCTTTAGCACGCTTTTATGTCGAGATTATGTTAAAGGTCCAGTTTTTGATATCAAACCTTAAATTCTTAAGATTGTTCTTAAGAATGAGATCTGGCGACAAATGCTTACGATATATTAATAGCTTTAATGTTTGTAAAGGAATTGTTTTTTGATGTGTATCAATTCTTATTGTTTACTGTAATTGATATTGATATAGCACGAAGGGATCCGATTATAATAATAATTAAAATGAGAATGATAAGAATAATTCCACACATTTCAAATAAGGAGGAAAAAGTGTATGTGCACCAAACTTTCCCACAAATCATACGGCTATACTTTTGAAGTTGTAGGACGTGACTGCACAACTTAGATAAATCATAAGGATAGTTTCTACAATTTATTTAAATTTAAATTTGACGAGATGTTATGTCGGCGCGATGCAACGAGTGTAAAGACATATGTTTTGTTAGTTATGAAATAAACTTCAACTAACTAGAAGGATATGTATTTAAAGTAATTTTAGAAATAATAAAATAAGATATAATAGATTAGAATTTAATATATTAAAGGGTAGATTTGTAACACACCAGCGAATTTGAATGTATGTAAAAAAAATAAACAAGGGTATTAGGTTGGTGGATAATAAACGTAAAAAGTCAACAATTAAAAGATGTTTATGACATTTATCAACCTAGATTACTATATTCATCAACGTGTAAAATTAATGTTAATAAGTGTTGCCATTAAGATAACTTTGTTTAACGACAAGTATGCCTGTAAATGCCTACTACTGGTTTAAAGAGGGGAGCGCCGTTCAAACAAGTGTGTACGATATATAAGTAATAGCATATTTCTGCGTATGTGATGTATAGTGGTAATGATAATAGCTAAAGTACAGCAAATCTTTTACCTTCTGGAAAAACGAGCTTAAATGACAAAAACATGACAAAAACAGCCAAATATATGTTGTTTTGCATTTGTATTGGTGCAGGAAGTGTAAATCAACAAAAAGACAGAAAACCAAGCCAAAATGACAAAACCTGTGCATATGAATGGAAAAGACTGTGCAAAATCAAGGCCAAAGTTCCAAAAAATGGGACAAAGGTCCTGGGAGTCAATATTAATGAACGCAGTTCAAACCGGTTAGCGGAACAAAAGAATACTAGTTAGTATCTGCAATCTTAACCTCTGCTTGGGTCGGCGAAATCCCAACAGTATAAGACTATGAAGACTGTGAAGACCAAATGGGCCCTCAATCATTAGACAACAGCCCTATTTGTGTGCAATTGACAAAGACTGTTAAGACGTTGAAGTGCCAATCCTAGCCCAATTTACAGCCAAAACTCAGCCATTGTACACACAAAACCCACTTCATAACCTTTATTGGGCTTGAAAAAGCCCAGCGGGAGAGACATAAGCCTAAACCTTATTGGGCCCCAAACCCAAACCCAGAGGGCCCAAATGCACGAAGCCCAAGGGCCCAACTACAAAAACCCGCGAGCGTACAAGCCCAAAATCCCAACAAAAGGCCACAACCCTTTTTTTAAAACAAAAGGACCAAAAATTGTAAATTTTAAAAACCTTGTATATAATAATGAAAAATGATAAAAATAAAGAAAAGGGCCAAAAATGCCAAGTTTTAAAAGTTGTTTTATAAGAAAAATAGGAAAATAAAACATAAGGGCTAGTTTTGCAAATTGCTTAAAACTTACGTTTACACCATTTAAAGTTAATAAAACAGCAGGGACCATTCTTTCAATTGCCCAAATCCTCTTAATTCTTTGTTAAAAAAAACTTAGGGAACCAAAAGTAACACTTTCTAACCTTAGATATAACTGAAAAAAAAGGTCCAAAATAAAGTTAAAAGAGAGAAAGAATGAGGGGCTAAAGTTTGTCATCATCTCCAAACATAGAGCGTGATTAAAACCGCTAACAATGAACTGTAACCCTCCCCGTTACACGGCCAGAATCAAACCCACCATATCCCACTGTTTTTCTTCCAACCACCTCTCAATTACCTCACGCCAACTCACCCCTACCACCATTCCCACCTCCCCATTGCCCTATAGTCCCTCTCCCCTACAAAACACTCAACCCGAAGCACGCCATCAATGTGGATGAAAGAGCGATCCCAAATAGAAGGGCTAGGATAACCTTGGAAGCATCCTACTCTCACAACCAGCTTGTTCCAAGAGGGTCGTACAAGTCTATGAAGACTTGTATAAAAGACCAAAGAGCAAGCCAATAACTACACCAATAATGATTTTATTTTTTTAGCTAAAATTATGATTCCAAGTCTCCTTTTAAGATTTAAGTATATTCATGTGTTTTTTAAAGCACATGTTGTAATGAATTTCAGAGATTAAATAAAGTATAAGATTTTTTTGAAAAAATGCTATTGTCGAAATTTTCAAGATCATTAAGCTGTTTATAATCTGTTTAACTAGTTAAACAAGTGGTGAGAGCGCGGAGTTATATGAAAACTCACCTTGTAATCACTTATCTCAGCTTTATTTCACCAAAACTCACGTGAGATTAAAAGCGAGCGTCGAGAGAGAGCGAGATATTTACGTGGGTGTATTTTTTTAACCTTCAATGGATGGGTGTGCGCGGGGGGACATGAGTTTGTTGTGGGTCAATCTCCACTCAGCCAACTTTGGCTTGAGTTTTGAAGGGTACACAATGCCACTAAAACCACAATTTCAATATTTTAAAAATAAGTTTTAAAGTGCTTTTTCTATGAGTTCTGTCAAAATCTACAGTGATTCCCAATTGGACCATAAGGGCATAAGCAGTTGAAACATCTTTAAGCACCTTATTTCTTAGATATGTTTGAGTTACGAAGAGAGCCAACAAGAATGGACCCCTTATTCTGTCATTAAGCCTCACCAAGCTTAAGTCCAAAATATGGATTATTGCAAAGTTATATTAAGAACCCTCCTTTTTTAAGCCACAATTCAGCAGCTTAAATGTTTGGTTTCCCTATAGCTCCTCATATTTTGAAATGATAAGCATTATTGCATCCCTTATTAAGCTTGAGAGAAGAGGGTTTATACTTTTGGTTAAAAAGCTTTTTAAAGAGCTTATTTCAATAAGCTAAAAAAGGCCCTTAAGCAAACTGCCTTACTTCCCCTGGTGCTAAGCACCATAATTCAGCCCCTTTTTCTAGCTTATTGCATAACTAAGCTCTAGGATTTTTTAGCTTTTATTTGTAGCCTATTAGTTTCCCTTTAATTCCCCAAAATCTTGTAGCTTAACTCCCCCTTTAGCATAGCTTATTATAGGCTTAAAGTAGGTACTTTTCTGTTTTTATAATAAGCTGTTAACATAGCTTAAGTCACTTCCAGCTTATTTTAGGGCTTATTAGATGGCCATAGCTTATAATTAGGGGGACTCCCTATTGGCCTATTTAGTCTGTCCCCTAGTTTCTATCTTATTTAGTTTGGCGTAGAGAATTCCCAAATAGCCAAGAAAAAATAAGCACAATAAGCTTATAAGTTCTTCAGTCCCCCATGTTAAGCGACATGTTTCTGGCTTATTTAGACCCCTACAGCTTATGCACCTTTTATGAAAATTGTTCCCCCTAAGCCCCTTATCAACTTTGCTTCTTTGGCTTTTTGATAATAAGCTAGTTGGACTTGATTTGTAATCGGGGTTCTCTCTCAGGGACCATTTGTGTAATTCTTTCTTTTTCAGTTATAATTGTTAGTCCCTGTGGTTAGTTAGCCTGTTCCCCCGTTAGTCCTTGTTCCTTTTCACTGTTAGTCCCTTAGGTTAACTTTAGTTAGTTTATTTAATTTAATTAATTAAATTAGGTTTAGATTTTAATTAGTTTAATTACTTTTAATTTATACAGTAAAATTTGGGCATTTTTATATTTTTTATGAATTGTTAAGGTTTTTTCTTTAGTTAATATCATTTTTTCAATTTTTAGGAGGAGGAGCGAGGAGGATTATTTTTTATGTCTTATACTGATTTTTTAGTTTTAATTAGTTATAAATCTTAGAAAAATCATAAAAAATCTAAAAATTAATAAAAAAATATTTTTCTTTTTTAAAAATTTCCTTTTGTCATTTAGTGTCTCGGAAAAATATAAATTTAGTGTATGTGTTTAATTTTTTCTTAAAAGCGTCAGGTATCTTATACCCGTTTTGCCGGGTGCGGTTTTACCGTTTCTTTTCGGTTTTACATTCAAACGCCCTCCTGTTTAGTTTCTAAGTTTTCTTTATTTTCAAATTAAAGTTAATTAGAATTTAATTTTTGATTTTTTAATTTAATTTAGCATTTGATTTAATTTTTTAGTATTTAGGTTTCCCGATACCTGAATCTGTTCCCCGTATTTAATTTTAGATTTAATTTTAGAATATTCCCAATAACAATTTTGTTTCCCGTAGTTTTTTAAGATCTCCATTACCGGTTGAGGTGGGGGGGGATTTGGGTGATTCCGGCGGTGGGGAGATTAAAGTAGAAGTTTTATGTGTAGGGAGGAAGTGAAAATTTTAGTATTAGGGGAGATTGAGGGAGTGAGGTCAGTGGGGATTAGATAGAATTTAATAGATTAAAGGGTAAATTTGTATCACAACTAAATTTGAAGGTATGTAAAAAAAATTAAACTTGTTTGGTTGGGGGATAATTTCGTACAAAGTCAAACATTAAAAGGTGGTTTTGACATTTATCAACATATCAACAGTAAATTTATGTTAATAAGTGTTCATATATAACTTTGTTTTAACGACAAGTTCCTGTAATGCGCTACTACTTTTAAATTCCGTGCATACAAGTGGTTCATATACAAGTGATTAGCTTATTTACTTTTGTAGCATAGTGGTAAGTATTCTCGCCTGTCACGCGGGTGACCCGGGTTTGTTTTCCGGCAACGACGCTAAAAATTAATTTCGCGTGGTGTATTATAGTATATATATAGTATAAGTAAATAGGCAAATTACTCTTAGGGAAGAGTAATAAGCTAATCACTAATAAAATATATTTTCGAAAAGTATTGATGAGAAAATTACCCTTAGGAAAGGATAAAGTTCAAATCGTTCCCGAGTTGTTTTCCCAACGATGCGTGAATATTGAAAATCTTGTTTCGGTTTGTGATCGGGTGCTTGAATAATTGAAATTTTGGATTTTGGATTCAAAATCTAATAACGCAAAGGGAAAGCACATAAAGGCACGCTAATATAGGAATAAAGGCAATTTAAAATTCTAAAAATATTTAAAACAATTAAAAACTAATTAACAACTAAAAGCAACTAATTAACCACAAATGACTAAATAAAACTTTTAAAACTCAAAATGCAAGTTTCTTAAACTAGAATACATAAACTAATTTTAAAAAACCAGAAATTATTTTTTTGATATTTTTTTATATTTTTAAAACTAATAAAACAATTTTTATAACTAAAAATTAAACTAAAAATATTAAATTTAATCCTAAAATTTTATAAAAAAATTCTAAAAATACTAGATACTATTTTTGAGGTTTACAAAGAAAAACGGGTTAATAAGCTATTACCAATAAGCTGCTAAAATTCAATAAGCAAATTAAGCTAAAAACTAAACAAGTAGAATTAATAAATGAAACACACATATAAATGAAAAAGACCTAAGGGCAGATGGTAAGTCGTGTGTGTGTTGAATGGGAGGAGGTCACAGGTTCGAGTCCTGTGACTGTCCTTTTTTGTAAAATATTTTTTTTATTTTTCTTTTTAAACAGCTAAAGTTTAAACAAAATTAAGCAACTTTAATAAAGGAACTTAATGCTAGAACTTATTATTAAGCTAGAATAAAACAATTAAAAATCACAGTTTGGCTTAGTTAAGACTTTTAGATAATTAGCTAAAACTGTTTGGATTTTTGGACTCAATAAGCAATAAGAAAACTAATAAGCTGAAAACAGACCTAAACCTAGACTCAATAAACACTAAGGAATAGAAATAAGCAAAACTAATAAGCTAAAAAACAACAAAAAGCATTTAGACAGTTAAATCAAAAAGGAATTTAAAGGACTTTTACCAAATTTTTAAGCTAAGTTTTTAAACTAAATAGCACTAAGAATAAGCTGAAAACTAAAAACAGATTAAGGTCTAGACTCTATTAACTCAAATAAACTAGTTCTAAACAAATCACTTAAGGAAATAAGCTAGAAAAGATAAAATGCAAATGGCAGTTTACTCTACTTGTTTTTGGATTTTTTTTAAAGATAAAATGATTACTTGCACCTAAATTTTAAGACTCAAAAATTATTTTGACACACTAGAAACTCAAAAAAAATTGTCAACAGACCATATTAAGCTAAATGCAATCAAATTTAACCAAAGTTAAGCTAGAATCTATCCTCTATTAATCTGCAAGATTAGACTCTTAAGAACAAACCAACAAGCTTGAATGATTTTGATCTAAAACATTTAAAAGGCTATTCCAAGGACAAATACTCAAAACAGATGTAAATTGATGCTAATGAAACTTATTTTGATCACAAAAACCACATCTCAAGTAGATTTTTAAGAAGCTCAACAAATAAGCAGTTTAAAGAACCTTTGGACTAACAGACTTGAGTTTTTGATTAAAGAAACTTCAAAACTTAACAAAACTTATTTAAGCTTATGAAAACTAGTATTTAGACTTAATAAGAGCTTATGAAAACCAGAAAGATAACCAAAAACAGACTACACTTAATTTTACCATGTTAATACTGCTTAACCCAAACACCCCTTTAAAACTTAAAAATCCAATTCTAAGCTAAAACAGACCTTATTAAGCCTCAAATGATGAAAACAGATTAAGCTCTATGATTAATAAGGACAAATAAGCAAAAACTTTAGAAGAATAAGCTCTAGATTAATAGCTAAGTTAATAAGCAGTTTAAACTATGAATTGGACAGATTCTATTTCAAACTCAAAACAAGTTAAATCTAAACTATAAACTAGACATAATAAGCTATTATAAGACTGAATAAGCACAATTAAACTATAATAAGCACACAATAAGCAGTTTGATAAGTAGAATATAAAATTAAGCTAAATAGAGAAAATGGAACATACCTTGTCCTTAGCTCAAAACAAAGACTTAAAATGCTCTAAGAGCTCAATCTACAAGCTCCAGCTTATTTACATAAGCTGGTAAAGACCTATAAGCCCTTCCATTTTTGGCTTATCATCCATATTTAAGCTTTTGATGACTTTGTGAGGTGATTTAGGTGATCAGCTTATTCAGTTAAGCTATAAGAGAGCTTAACTGAATAAGTATTAGCTTTATAAGGTGACAAGAGCTTATTGAGCTTATTAAGTAATAACTAAACACATTTTAGACAAAATTGCATAAAACTAAATCATAATAATTCAACACGAAATTTAAATGGAAACTGAACTTTTATTAATTGAAAAGAGGTTACAAGTTTTGAAAACAAAATTACATTAATAAAAATACAATAAGCATAAAAATTAAGCTAAAACTACACTACTCCTACACTAGATATCCTCCTTATGTAACTGCAGCCTCTATTTATAGCTGATGAGAGAAGGATCT
Organism: Tanacetum coccineum; assembly: GCA_026074375.1. Taxonomy (NCBI): domain Eukaryota; kingdom Viridiplantae; phylum Streptophyta; class Magnoliopsida; order Asterales; family Asteraceae; genus Tanacetum; species Tanacetum coccineum. The sequence goes on along the minus strand of BQNB010026390.1, from coordinate 10,097 downwards.
TGAAAAGAGGAGCGTCATTCAACTTCCAATCCACACCCTTGATTGATAACAAACTTCAATCCGTCCATTTAGCACCCTTAGATCACCTCCACGTCTATTCAGCCAATGGGACACCTTGGGATTGCCAGCGTGTCAGGGTATGATGTTAGAGGTGTGCCACATAGACCTTCTAGAAGATGGATTCGTGAAGGGAGAGTGGATTTACCTTGTTACTTATTGCAATGTAAAAAGCGAGGAAGAAAGATAAATAGTGATTTTAAACTATGTTATTACTTGGATAAGGTTTTAGATTTTGGGCTTTTATCATAGGCTTGGACTTATATCATGGATTATGTTTTAGGCTTATATTTTGGCAAAGGTTGTATAATGCAAGTCTTTATGAGTTAACTCGGCCCATAAAATGGGTACGGGTTGGCCCATTAAAAATGAATACGTCATCGACTTTGTTTTCTCACGCTCTTTCAATCTCGTGCTTGGTTTTATCCTTTTTGGCTTTGTTTTTTGTTTTTTTGTGAATATCCGTTACCTGCATATCACATTTAACAAAAACAGACATATACAATGCATTTTCTATCTGTTTTTTGTCATTTAAGCTCGTTTTAATAAAGAAAAGTGATATGTAATTAAACACATATCAATGTAAAATCTTTTATACTTATATAGTTATAATACTCATGCATATACAACTTTTAACATTAACTTTTTATTAAGGATGAATATCGATTTATGTTTTGTATAGATTTTTGTAAACAAGCGATTTGTTTTGTTTAATTGACATGGTGTTAAGGTTGATGTTATTTGAATTTACTTATTGTTATCATGTTTTAAACATTATACATGTATAATAGCACGTAATGACCCTTTAATAAATGTTTTTCCGGATATCATATTTTTTAAACTTTAAAGAGAAATTAGATGCATCGTCCATGTTAACAATAATTCTAGCCATATTTAATTCTTAAACGTCGGTGCATGCGGATTAAGGAAATAACAATAGTAAAAAAGAAAAACATTTTCAAACATTCTTGTAAGATATGAATTGTGTATCCACTCCTAACATAGGATCAATTCATAATATACAAATACAAGGAATAATTTAAAAGCGAACTTGGGCCCAAATAATGTCTAATACTAATCCTTTATGAATATATCGACTAACATTCCCCTACAATCTGAGCGGGAGGACACCAAACGCTCAAATTAAAACGGGACTCTTCAAACAAAGCAGAAGGCAAAACATTGGTGAAAATATCCGCATACTGATAACGAGAGGGAACATGAAGAACTCGAAGCTGATCAGGAGCAACCAAATCACGAACAAAATGAATATCGATCTCTATGTGCTTCGTACGTTGATGCTGAACTGGGTTATAAGACAAATAAACTGCACTGACATTATCATAGTAGACAAGTGTAGCGGAAGACAAAGGTGTATGTAGCTCATGTAATAAATTTCGCAACTAACAGGTCTCAGCAACAACATTGGCAACACCACGGTCTTGGTTTAAAAAAGCACGCACCATTGCGCAAATTGCATGCATCATATCACTGCATTTAAAATTTCGCATCATGGTGCCTAATACAAGGCCATCTCATATTGCGTTCGTATTATACCGCAATTTACCGCATTTGTGTAATGCTAGCAACAGTCGCAATTATCGCAATATATAATTTAGGCCATTTTAGTCAATATTAAACCATATGAAATATACCGACATGTTTTAATGGTCGTTTTAATATACAACTTGTTAAAAGACGTAAAAAAACACACACAATAATGAAAATATAGTATCTTGTGTTTTGCTAAGTGTTTTATGTTAAGCTTTAATTTTGATTTATTTGTTATAAAAATAGATTATTGGCCTAAATTTAATATGCTAGTAGCTTATTTTGTAAGTTTATTGCATTTATTTGGTACTTGGTGGAATATACTATGTATAAATATTTTTCGTACTTTTTTTAATACTAAACGCATCGCGTCCAAATTGCACTCGGATTTGCATCACGCATCACGCATCACGCAATGGCCTTTAGGACCTTTAGCGCATTGGATCGCAAAACGCATTTTTAAAACAAGACCACGATATTATGCCTCAACACTAGACAGACTAAGAGTTGGTTGACGCTTAGAAGACCATAAAAGTAAGTTGTTGCCAAGAAAGAAACAATAACCGAAAGTCGATCTTCGAGTAGTAGGACAATCAGCCCAATCCGCATCTGAGTAAGCAACCAAAGATGCAGTAGATGAAGAAAATAAATGTAACCCATGATCGAGAGTACCACGAACATACCTCAGAATCCGATCAAGAGCCGAGAAATGAGGCTCCCGAGGATCATGCATATAAAGACAAACCTGTTTCATTTCATAAAAAATATTTGGGCGAGTAAAAGTAAGATGCTGAAGAGCACCTGCAAGACTCCTATATAATGTCAGATCAGATACTAGATCACCATCAGCTCCCAGTTTAGACTAAATATTAATAGGAGTCTGACTGGGGTTGCAACTAACCATATGAGCCCGCCCAAGAATCTCAGTAGCATACTTGCGCTGATAAGAACATCCCCGAAGAATCACACGCAACAGAAATGCCCAAAAAATAATTAAGCAAACCAAGATCCGTCATAGAAAACTCCTGATGTAATGAATCATTAATCTGCTGTAACAAAATCTCAACAGGAAGTAGTGAGAAAAATATCATCAACATACAATAATAAATAAGCAATGTCAGTCTATGTAGATAAATAATGATGAGTCACAACGACTATGAGTAAACCTAACAAGGGTAATATAAGCTACAAAGTGCTAAAATTAAGCCCGAGAGGCTTGCTTAAGACCATAAAGAGACTGCTACAATAAACAAACATAGTCAGGATGTGTAGAATCCCAAAATCCTAAAGGCTGATGCATATACACTGTCTTAGATAAGTTACCATGTAAAAAGTAATTCTTGACATCAAGCTGATGAACAGGCCACTGTCGAGAAGTAGCTAGACTGAGAACGGTCAAAATAGTAGCCAGTTTGACAACCAGACTAAATGTCTCATCAACATCAATACCCAATAACTGTGTGCTGCCATTTGTTATAAGACGAGTCTTGTAGCGACTAAGAGTGCTATATGCTAAATGCTTATGCCGAAACAACCACATAAAATGAACAATATTTGCATCGGTAGGTCGAAGCACAAGTGTCAAAGTGTTGTTTTAAATAAGTGCATTATATTCATCATGCATAGCATTTTTCCAATTTAGATCATTAAACGCATATGTGTACGAGGTAGGTAAAGGGGAAATAATTAAAAGGACACTCCCTCAAAAAGAGTTTTCTCTCCCCACTAGGGGCGAGTTCTGGCAGCCTCCACCTATACTTTTCTGGCCATTAATACTCTTAATTAACACCTCTCTACCTTGTTTCATCTATTGGATCTTTCAATTATTTGATTACGGATTATTCTTTGGTCTTTTCCATTGAGTATCTTGAGGCAGATCATTGTATTATTCTTAGATGATCAAGGTATGCAAGCGTTTTTTGTTAGGGTATGGTAATTTTCAATCCTTGTAACCGCCTCTCTATCTATAATTTTCCATATATTTTCAAGGTCGGTTATTGGGGTTGTGTAGGGGATTTCTTTCGAGGATTGGCTATATAATCTAATCGCTAAGTCTTGATTACTTATGTAACGATTATTGGTATGCAATCGGTTATTAGGGTTGGGTATAATTTTGGAGGATTCGCTGGGCTGTATGGTTTTGTTTTCGCATAAGTCGCCTCTATTTTGTTCAGCCGAAACCCTAACCCTAATTTTAGGGTTTGGTTTAAATCTTATTTAGGGTTTCGTTGGAGTGTTGTGTGATGATCATATGCTGCTGGTTGATCGATGCTCTTTTTTAGGGTTCGGTCTATATCTTATGGATCTGCTTACCATCGAATTGCTGCGTTTGGTGGTTGGTTTTGCTGTATGATCCTTGTTCGTTTCATGGTACCTTCCTGATCATCATCTGATATTGTTTTTGGGTCGCGGCGGCTGTGGGAAATTAAGAAACCCTAATTTTCTAGGGTTTATACAAAGCAGTTATATCTATCCTGATTTCGCCATGGTTTCCTAGGTTTTATGCAGGCTTAGGGTCCGTTTGATATGCTAAGGGTCTTCATTTATGATTTATACACAGGTTGAGGGCTCTCAATGTCAACGGAATGATGTGCTAATGGTCGTGTTCTCACGTGGCACATTTGGATGTGGTTTGTTTCGGTGGTGGTTCAAGGGTTAGGGGAGAGTTGGATGTTGGAAGTGGACGGTTGGTACCATTATTTATGATATGGTACGAGGTATGCAGCTTTTTGGCTGCTTGGATGTCGTGTAGTTCTACTACGCTTGGTCTTGTATTAGGGTTTCGATGATGCATCTACAAAAACACAGGTACCAACTGATGTTTGGCTTGGTGCTACTAAATGCCTAATCAAGTTTGAGGGAGGCTGATTTATCGGCTTCATTTGGTTGTTCTTGTATAAAGTACTAATTGTTCTTGATGGTGGGTGATGAGAGCTTGGTAGCAACGTGTTTTCTTTATACAAACACGTTTATATGGTTCCTTTATGGAGCTTTGGTTCTTATGGGACCTAGTTTGCAGTCTAGTACGTGCACCACTGAAGATTATTAGATGACTGAAAGATGGCTATTGTTTTGTGCGTGAGCAGGTGTAACACCCTTGGAAGTTTATTGGGATGCAACCTGCGTGTCCCATGATTGCGATTGTAGGGTTTTCGGTTTACTTCGAATAACGCTACTATGCATTGGTCTGATTACACTAACCTTGGAGACTCTTGGTGATATTGTGTCGTCAAGCTGTTATAGGTGGTGTTAATCTTAGAAGTTGGAGCTATTATATGATCTCGGGATCAATAGCCTCCATTATGGTCTAAGTTGGAAGCGCGAGCATCATTCTGATCTTATAGTTTGCTTGTATTTTCTTTCAATTTAGTATGGTAGTCATAAGAGTGGCATGTCATTCTTATGTTAGTTATTGCACAACTGTGTGCATGTTTGTTGCCCATGTAACGGGCAGAGATGTTAGGACTTCACCTACATCCATTGTACTTCAATGCTTTTTTGGTGTAATATATTTTACCGGGGTATAGATTCCCTTTTACCCAAAAAAAGGTAAAGGGGAAATATGAGACACATGAAGATTTAGATGCTCAAGATGACGATTAGTCCTGACACAAAACCGTGTGACCATGAGATGAACTAAAACCGGGTTCGGATTTACAACATGGGCTGGTGAAGCGGACTGTAGTGGATTAGCTTGCGGGATTGGTAGGCTTGTGGTTGGTGGGCTCCCTTGTTGGGCCGATTGTGATTGGTGGGCTGGCGTAATAGGTTGTTGGTTTTGTAGGCTTTCATTTGGTTAGGGGTTGTTAGATTGAATAAAAGTATCACCATCAGTAGGCAAGTTTTGTAATGTTGGAGTATTAGCTATAGGGTACGACAAATGAGATGGGAAATGACATTAGTTGGCTCTTCCAAGAATGGATAGGAATGAGGTGAGGTGGGTGTCATAGAGCCAAATGGAAAAACTGTCTCGTCAAAGGTAATATGTCGTGAAATAATAGTTTTATTTGTATTCAAGTCAAGACAATGATACCCACGATGGTTAGAGGTGTGGCCCAAAAATACTGATGTTGTAGCACGAGGTTCAAGTTTATGATTGGTATATAGATGTGGGTAACATAAACACCCAACGATACGTAGGCTATAGTTCGGGTTGCTACCAAACAAACGAGTATAAGGTATTTCATTATTGATAGCACTTGAAGGTAAAATGTTTAATAAATGGATGTCCATATTGAGTGCTTCAACTCAAAAATTAGGAGGAAGGTGAGCTTGAAAAAGTAAGGTCCGAATAAGGTTTTTGATTATGTGCATCATTCTTTCAAACTTACCATTTTGTTGTGAGGTTTTTTTGGGTAAAGTGTTTTACCCCGGTAAATATATTAACCAAAAAACAGTTAAGTACATATGGAATGTGGCTAAAGTACCACATTAACCTCAAGCTATAGACAGCTTGATAAACAAGTGTTTATGACATGCCATAAACATCAACAAAGCCTAGAAACGCATTATAAAATAACAATATGGCCAACTAAGCTAGACATGAACCAAGATGAGAACATAAAATCCAGCGAGCATCCCGCGAACAAGCAGCAACACAATAGGAGCAAAGACGATCCAGGTGAGTCTACTTCTTTAAAAACCTTACCAAGAAAAACCCAGTGGGAAAAACCCTGGATAAGGAAAAAAGAGTACAACCCTCACCTGGAGCTCCCATTATAATCAAAACAAGAGCTTGGAATCTTCTATTGGTTAAGCAGCAAACGAGACCCGGTTGTCATCTTCTTGAACTTGAAAGTAACAAGCTTCATCCGCACCAAAGAACTAATAAGTTAAACAATCTGATTTGTAGTTGACTTCTTATTCTTAAACAATCTTGAGTTCTGTTCATTCCATAAGCAATAAGTCATAGCAGCAAGCACAATTTGAGAGATAACATTAGAAACCGAAGATCCCTTAGTTGGAATAAGAAAAGTAAGAACATCCACAAGCCGAGGAGACACTGAAGACATGCCAGTAAAAGCACGAACCTGAAACCAAACCTGAGAAGCGAACGAACATTCAAAGAACAAATGAGAGTGAGAATCAGGAACCATCTCACACAAGGGGCATCTAAGCAGGTTTAAGTCAATACTAGGACCGACATCCCATTGCCGCAGCCTATCTTGAGTCTTCAGCTTCTCCTTGATCACGAGCCACATATGAATAGCATGACGAGGGATACAACGAGGAAACCAAACGACATGATACCAATCAACAACATCAGCTCTTAACCGAAGAGAATCCCATGCTCCAGCAACCGAGAAACGTTGAAATACCCCTTCAACATCATGCCAAACAATCACATCATCTAAATCATTATTAATGTCCGGAACAGGAATATTAACAACATTCGGAAATCTAGACGACCGATCATGAGGCCATCTCCATGAACCATTAGAAATAAGGTCACTAACCGTATCCGACAAAGAAAAATCAGAACGAACAATATTTCTAACCGTAAGCATGTCAGCTAATGGGCATGGATCAGCCCATCTATCGAACCACATAGAGGTAGACCTACCATTGTTAATTTTATGCCAAATGAACGGCCGAACATGAGGTATGATTTGAAGAAGCTTACGCCAGCCCCAACTCACGTCACCCAAACAAGGCACATCCCAAAAGCTCCTGCCCTTTAGCTTATATGAATGAATCCATTGAACCTATAACGACTCTTTATTAATCAGCATGCACCATATATCTGTAGCCATAAGAGCAATATTAAAATCCTCAATTCTACGAATGCCCAAGCCACCTTCACGTTGAGGCAAACAAACAGCCTCCCAAGCCACTTTAGCCTTACCCTTCTTCATCTCCCCTTGGCACCATAAAAAGCCCCTCATAAGCTGCTCTAATTCAGAAATAATTCGAGCAAGAAGAATAAAAACCGAGGCCCAGTAAATATGTTGTGAGGTTTTTAGACTATAGAATTGAAACTAAATACCTTTATAGGCAAATAAGTTATGTAAGGCGTGGTTGTCAAATTCACCACCATGATCACACTAAAACGACTTGATTTCACACTTAAATTGAGTATTAACAAAGTTACAAAACAACACAAATTTAGACAGAACATCTGATTTATTAATCAACAGATAAACCCAAACATAATGCGAATAATGATCCAAAAATAAAACATAGTATTTAAAACCCGATAGACTCGGAATGGGGGAAGTCCACAAATCCGAGTGAACAATGTCAAATCAAGAATTAACCAAAGTAGTAGAACTAACAAACAGAAGCCTCACGTGTTCGCCAAACTGACAAACATGGCAAAGAACTGAAGGTTTCTTTTTATTACACGAAATTAAATTACTAGAAAGAAGATGACGTAACACTTCACTTTCTGGATGTCCAAGGTGTTGGTTCCACGTATACTGACTGGTAAGGAAAGCATGAGGAATAGTGGAAGGCTTCATGACCGGGTAAAGATCTCCAGTGCTATCATAGCGGAGAAGAACCCGACGGGTCATGAAATCCTTAACATAAAAACCAAAAGTGTCAAATTCAACGGTATAATTATTATCACGAACAAACTGATAGATAAAAATTAAATTCTTAACAATGTTAGGAGTAATAAGAACGTAATTTAGATGAAGGGGTCTATGAGGTGTAGGCAAAATACTATGACCAGAGTTGGTAACGGGTATAGAATAACCGTCACCAACCGAGAGATAGATAAATACACATATTAAAGACATCACTAAGACTATAAACAGAATCATTAAGGTGAGAACTTGCACTTGTGTCCATATTCCAATTACCCAGAGTAGGATCCTGAAGCGTCATAGCACTAAAAGCATTCGACAATAAAGTCTCGTGTCCCGCGGGATTCGACCCCGACTGTCCCACTAATGTAGCACTTGGTGTGGTTTGCTGTCATTCTAATACTGTAGACACATTGCCTAAATTTTATTGGTGTTGGGCCGGCTGGCCATGGGCTGGTCCATGCGAGCGTATACCTAATGTAGAAACGGGCTGAGGGAGTGCAAAACAAGGTGAGCCAGCTAGATGAGCAATGGACTGGGCTGGTCCAATAAGCCCAGTATTGAAGGCCACACAGGTTGAACATGAGGTGTATTACCGGTAGTAAGTGTGGACTGTCCCAAAGTGATATTCCCATTATACCCGAGTTGCACCAAAAGAGCTTGTTGAGTTTGAATTAATGCCATCATTTAGTCGTGTATCATACTAGGAGTAGTGGTCGATGCGGAAGTATGATGAACATTACTAGTTGACCAAAGCGAATTATTACCATTTACCTCATTAGATGTAGCCCCATGTGATTCGATAAAATAGTATATATAAAATATATCCCAAATATCAAATAGTAATAGTATAGAAAGTATCCCGTATAGATATAAAAATTACTTGAGGACAAGTAATAGTTTATCTTCCGGATGTCGTGTCCCAACGAGAGATGAATTTGAAATTCACGAAAGCGTTTTGTTTGATGCTTGATTGCCAAATATTTTTGTTTTTGATTTAATACTAAATATAAAATAAAACTAAGCTAGATATACTAAATAACAAATAAGCAAAGCAATCGAACGAAGATATATATATATAAAAAGATATGCTTGCTAAGTGAAACGTTTAGATCCTTAAGTGTGAATTAATAATTAATTAAGCTATTATCGACGAACCAATTTCTTTCTAATAAATCATTTTCTCACAACGTTGGTTTTTATTGAAAACAATTTTTATCAAGAGATCGATTACTAAATTAATGCCTAATTATTCTAACGGATGTTGCCCGCTCGAATAACCAAAACACTAATCTAAGTAATATAAAAATCACTAATCAATATTTCCAATTTTATAATCACACTTAATTCACTAAACAATTTATCACTTAACAAGCATAAATAAAATCTACTCACTAAGCATACTAATCAACAAATAAGCAAACATAATCATTTTAAGCTAAATAAATCTAAACTACTAGTATTGAAAAGAGAAAGAGTATAGAACCGAATGATGAACCGAATCAAATATTAAACCACCCGCTCTTATAAACTTAATTAAACTTCTAAAGTTTAAGACTTTATTAGTTTTTATTTTACTAATAAATTAATAAAGTTTTGAGCTTTATTAACTAATAAGCTAGGTAAAAACTTAAAAAGCTTGGAACCCAATAGTGAAACTAGTTTATAAGAACCATAAGCTCCTCGCCTAAGTGTAGAATAAGATTCATCAACAATAAGACAAATAAGAGTTAAACAATACATTAAGCTATGAATAATAGAAGACAATAAGCTAAACTATAAACTATAGATCTAATTCTACTCGAAACTAAGGTGTTCAACTTATAAAAGTGAACGAGAGACGAGTAATATTAAGAAATAGATCTATAAAATAAGCTACTTGATTAAGCTACTAAAAGGATTAAGCTAAAACAAAAAAATAAGCTAAAAGCTAATAAGGTATTCGATCTAAAGGAGGTC